>JAMKCH010014954.1:0-24736 GCA_023653785.1 Ophioderma brevispina | reverse complement strand
ACTACCTTCTATAATGATTAGGTCATCAGTCGGAAGGTCACTCTCAAATGATAATACTTACTTACTTTCTTGGTACAAGAACAAAACATAAGATGTTACGCTATGCTTGGCCTTTATAGAAAAAGTGATCGGCCCCGTAGTGTCAACTACATTTGGTGGTTATTTCAAAGCTTTTATTGTGCAGATTGTTGTTTTGTGAAATTCTTAAAAACCAAGATTAGTGCATCATATGCAACTTACAGAATATGCAAGCTCTTTACTGCCAATGCTGGAGAATGTCCTAAAATAAAAATTGCTGAATATATAATAAAAAACATGGTTTTCAATATACAAATGCTTTATGGTTGCTAAGATAAACTATATTCTCAAATGGATTGAAAAAACAACTGTCTGAACCTAAATTATTCTGGGATCATACCCAAGTATTAAAAGCGATGAAAAAGGGTGAAGACCACAGAACATTATACTATAAACTTTAAAGATAAAATTATGGTAACATTTTTAAAAATTAAATTGAATTTGCATTTTGCATAACATATATATTTAGATTGGCACTGCAGACCCTTAGGTCATGTTAAACGACCGTGCATTCAATGTATTGGAAATTGGTCAAAAAAAATAGAAAAAAAAATAGAACAATTATGTTTAACTTCACATTCCCGTAAAATAAAATACATAATCTGTTCTATTGCTGGCTTCAATAGAAAAAATAGGCATAGAAAATAAAAATGTAAACAAATGTAACATTGACAGTGATTATAGAAGGGCGGGTAGAATTTGGCAAATTAGAAAAATTTATTGATCCGTGAAAATGAAACAGTATTCAAGGACATCTGCTTGCACAATTCCTGGGAACAAAAAAAAAAAAAACCATGTATGATCACTGCTGTCGTTCGTTCGTGCATGTAAATCCAAAATCAAGTGAGGAGGAGGAGAGATCATATAGTAAAAAATTTAATATGAAACACAAATCGCCTCCA
The DNA here is from genome assembly GCA_023653785.1 of Ophioderma brevispina. Taxonomy (NCBI): domain Eukaryota; kingdom Metazoa; phylum Echinodermata; class Ophiuroidea; order Amphilepidida; family Ophiodermatidae; genus Ophioderma; species Ophioderma brevispina. Next base: position 23,756 of record JAMKCH010014954.1, on the reverse strand, counting down.
CGTATCAAATCAAAAATCATGGCGAGTTTTCCCGTGAATATCGAGTTTCACGCGCTGTAATATAATACAATAAAACGAAGTTTTCCCTCGCAAAAAATAAAATGTCGAAGTGTAAAGAAAAAACAACGTTTATGTCAGGTTTTCAAGCGATAATATGTCCCATTTGGGCCCTCTATACTCGATTTTTGCTCTCTATATGGTGGAGTTTGACATAAATCGTCCATTTCAAAATCTCTACATGATTTTTTCTCCTCAACATTAGAAAAACTCGACATGATTTTTTGGTGTATTTGACAAAAATCATTCGAGTTTGCTCCTTTGAGGAAAAAATCATGTCGAGTGTTCCTCATGTTGAGAAAAAGTCATGTCGAGTTTTGCTCCTGTTGAGACAACAATCATGTCCAGTTTGCACAGTTGAAAAAAATTATGTCCATTTTTTTAAACTCGGCTGATTTAGTCTGGACAGAATTCTTTCATATGACATGATTTATGAACTCGGCACATAGAGTTTCCAACTGGATAACGTCATGCGCTGTAACTGCGACATATTAGTGCGGGGTAAACGCGATATACAGCGCATGAACTCGCCATGATTTTATACTGGAGCGGCCAATAGGTTAAGGCCCCATCGACACATCACGAAGATACTTTTCGTCAGACACTGACATCTCGTGTATAGCACGTTCCCCGGACTTTTGGGGTCACTCTGACCAGATTCACTTCCGTGGTTCCATTTTTTAGGCGCAGGCAACCTGCCAATTTTTCTAACTAGCAGACATGGCAATTTTGACCGCGGACAGCCTAGATTGTCTCGGCCAGTTAGTGTCTCTCCACGAGGCCGTTTATCAATGAACTGCAACCCGATATCTGCTCATGTGCCCACACATAATTGCCGACGGGAGGTCAGCTATTGCCCTCTTTAGCCTAAGTCGCCCTGGTGTGTAAGACCTGTGAATGTGCCACTGGTTGAAGACCTTTAAGGGTTCTTTACTGGTAATTTTTTAGTAGACGCCATGGGTGCTTTGAAGAACCAACAAAGGATCTTCAGTCAAGAAATTTGTTCATTGAAGCACCGTTATTCTAGGGAAGAACCCGTTTTGAAACCCTCGTAACTAGACCCTTAAGGTTCTTCAAACAAATTCTTTGGCCAAAAAATAGTTTTAAAACCAAAAAAAAAAAGATAATAGTGTTAAACCGCTGTTTGTCACTCTTCATAAACTTTGTGATGAGCGCTAAAGAAATTTCCTTCCCCAGGCCTACTAAATGTTGAAGGTTCTTTGTAGAACCTTTTAAGTCTTTTTAGAACCGTAAAGCTTTGGGGTATATATAAGGGACAAAAGAGGGTTCTTAATGACCCCTTTTTTCTAGCGTGGTAGCACCAACGCCAGGTTGATATGTGTCATCCCCAACCCAAATTGAATTTATTGTGTGGGCTTATCTGTTTCATAATTTCGCTTCTTGTCAAGATGAATTCATTTCATTTAGTTCCAAATAAGTAATATTTTGCGTTACGGACATAGCCCTTTCATTAGTTTCTATCTTACACATGTGGAGTGAATTGCCTCACATTATCGGAAAGGATACACGTTCAAAACCATCAAGAATTGATGTAAATACCTCATTATACTGTATGTGCACATGTTGAACGAATGCCCTTCCGTGTATCGGAAATGTAGTACATTTCAAAACCTCATATAGTCAAAGATTTCATTATACTACCTTACACATGTGGAACGAATTGCCTGGCCGTTATCGGAAATGTCGTACGAGTTCAAAACCTCATAAATTAAGGGGTGTAAAAGATTTCATTATGCGGTCCGTACACATGTGGAACGAATTCCCGTCCGTTATCGGAAAATGTAAGTACATTCTAAACCCTCAATATTGTGTAAGATTTCATTATACTACCTTACACAATGTGGAACGAATTCCCTGCGTTATCGGAAATGTATTACAGTTCAAGAACCGCACTAATTATTATACAATATTTCATTATGCTACCTTACAATTTGAACTATCCCTGGCCGGTATCGGAAATTAGTACAGGTCAAACTCAATAATATTAAAGATTTCATTATAGCTTGTCTTACACACATTGGAACTCATTCCCGTGCCGGTTAGCGGAAAATGTAGGAGCATTCACCAACCTCAATAATTATGTAAAACTTCATTAAAATTATACGGTCTTACACAGTGGGAACGAATTTGCCTTCCGTTATCGGAAAAATTAGTACGAGTTGAACCTCAATTGTGGGTAAAAGACGGCATAGGCGTCGTTTGGCTCAAGTACAGGGCAAGAAGCCCCGACAAGGTTCGCCGGACGTCATGTGGTACAAAGTCGACGACAGATGTGCTCGTACTTCTGGAGTCAAGGAGCGCAAACCCAGCCTGCAACGGACGACACAGAGGGGCGACAGACGAAACACGGATGGTAAAATGTTAGGGAAGTAATTGGACTTGGAATCAATGATGAACAAATTCAGCTTGTTAAAAAGATTACGTCTCCCTGATTGGTTGACGAGCCGAAGTTGTACCCATTGTGTATTGCGTGTTTCAATGGAAATCGTGCCACGTTTTATGGCCAAACCCGGAGAGATGGTGTATAGGATCCGCAGCTTGTGTACATAGAGCGACGTGGGGGAGAGACCATTTGGCCAGTCAACCAATTTCCAGTTATATGGGAATTCGAGGGTCCAGACTTTCAGTTACAGCAAGCCCGGTTGAGCCAAGCAGTGTGCAACTTCAGAGGTTTGGTTGCATTTTGAGGTCCGGTGCGTTCTTTTTTTAAGTAAAAATACAATGAAAACGACTATAACGTCGGCACCAGTTGGAGACGGGTGAGCCTCAACTGACCTTTCTCTAGAGTCGAGATGGCCGAGAAAAGAAATTCATGTGCTCGACTGAGAATCCCACAATGAGTGTTAGATAACGTAACCGGGTGAGAATCGCGCAGTATTGGGGTGGACGCAGCGGGGTGCGATTCGCCCAATCGAGATAGATGAATTGTTCAATTCGCTTCATCATCGGTCCAGGCTGTGCTCACCCAGTTGTCTCGAGTGCAAAGTAGGTTTCTCTTCTTAGTGGCATATGTTCGTTTAGACCTTACAATTCCACATCACGGAAGCCCAGACTATCAACGTCCGTTCTTTGATTTCGAACCATGTGGCTCAGAAGCCGCCTTCACGTTCCTGGAACCTTATCATCGGATGATGAAGCTGTTTTTTGCTTTACCCCATCTGAACTTACAATGTATGGCAGTATGCCACGAGGGCGGTTCTTCGATGGATTTGACTATCAACGGGAATGATACCAAATATTGACTAAGTTGGGTTGGTCCTTACGGGGGTACAGGAAAAGGCAACTAAGCAAATGCCTTTTAGAGGAGGCAACATCAGATATTTTCCAGAGTATTACTGATGAAACGTTGTTCCATAATGATGAACAAACCCTCCCCCGATTTCGCTGTGCAGATAATAACCCAGTTTTCCGTATGTGTGGTGGGCACAGGTATACTACTCTCCTCACAGGAGAATATAGATAATAATCGTTCATGGTCAGTTCAGCAATCGTGCCATTGCATTGAACCACAGTTGAAATTAATGTAAGTCTTCCAGATAATGTTGATGAACTGGAAAGACATTTTCATCAAGAGAAATGGCGGGCATGTCAAGGTCTGGGATTGAATAACCGTCAGTACTAAACTTTTCTTTATTTTCACTGACTTTTCACTGCAACTGCATATTTGCAAGATTTTATACAAAAAATGGTCACAGGGGGCCTTAATAATTGTCAAACTTCAATGATTTTGACTTTTTGGAGTAAAAGACATTGGTTTGCCTAACACTAGAGCTTTTTGACCAAATACCTCATACCTTTGGAATAGATGTATTTTGCAAATGTTTACTTCATTTTAATACAGCCTGTATAGAAATGAAGGAATTTGAACCTTAGACATATAGATAAATATTTTCAATAGCTTTCAATTGCCATGACGTCTCGATATAGCTAAGGCGGTTAGAGCTCCTGTCATTTGGGTGGGAGGCTCGGTGTAAAGAATCTGAGAGTCCCCCATGAAAGAGTGCCCACGCTTGCACGAGAAGAGACAATATTCGATACAGTGCTGAAACAAATGATACGTATAGATTTTAGAAGTTTAAGTAAGATTCAAAATGCCTTGTGTTGTCTATAAATACGTAACAAAAATGTTTTGCGTTTCATCAGTATTTGAAGCGGTACGCTCACTCGGGTGCACCAAATGCCCCGCATGACACCCACCAAATGAAAATTCACCCAGGTGTGGTGTCGGCAGAGAGGCACCGTGAGCTTAAACTTTTGTACAAGAAGTCAATAAGACATTTTGTTGTTTTGTGGAAAACATCAGAAAATAAGGACCCTGTTCCCAAGGAACTCCAAACTGGAGTTATCTACTCTATTCCTTGTGGATCATGTGACAAAGTGTACATTGGTGAAACCGGCAGATCACTAAGGACTTAAGGAGAACCGATGAACACCAGAAAGCGACTCAGACGGGCAACACACAAAAACCGGCTATCGCCGAGCATGTGTGGAACGACCAACATAACATTGACTGGGACAAGACTACAATTCTGGACAGGAACACTAATTGGACTGAAAGGAAACTCATGGAAGCTTTGTACATCAAGTCTACCCCTAACAACTTCAATAGGGACACAGGAGCAGAAATTCCTCCTAAATGGGGTAGACTACTCATATCAAAGGATGCCTCTCGACCAACGAACCGGAAACTTAATTACAGGGGTATCCTTTGATCATCTCTTATTGTTCTCTCCCCCTCTATATACTGGTGTATTCAAGATGCAACATAATGACTGTTTAGTTTGCTCTGATGATGGCATTCGCTAGAGTGTCAAAAGATCAGCCTTCCAATTTGGATGCCTCTAGGGAAAGATTATTTTCTACTCATGTTTACCAACCTAGAGTACCAAGTAGTTTCAAATCATCAGAAAATGATGATCGTCATCAGTGATTTGGCCAAAAATTGGCAAGAGATGTTAAGAGATTTGGTAAACAATTTTCCAATAAATACCAAACAAGGTCATCCTCAATGGCAGAAAACTAAATATCCAAAACATAACTCAAAGTTTATAGCTGTGTGTATGGTTAAGGACAGTGTATTGTTGTTAAGGCCAAGCCTTTATAACTGGTTACAAAACATGTCTATACTTCACTTACAAAGAGTTGTCTACTATTGAAAAGAAATGCCATCTGACTTTCCCATGTTGACATAAATTTAAAGAGGACGAAGAGTTGCCGCTATTATGTTAAAAATAGTGGTACATGTTGGTATGAAAACACTCCAGTACCATTAACAACTATTGTCATATTATGACACTGGCTGGTAAAAGCTTGAAGTTATACCCACAAGCTCTGTATATAGGTCATGTTTGGCTTCTCTGTCTATTCAATCTATTGCCTTGCCTCCATTGAAATAAATTTAGTACAAAAATGTTTTCTGCCAATGAGGATGACTTTGATTGGTATTTCTTGGAAAATTGTTTGCCTAACCTTATAAAGTACCTCTGATATAGACTTACTGGCAAAATCACAGATGACGATCGGCTTTTTTTGTGTTTTGTCAAAAAACAATAAAACATCCTATTTATTTTTGTACAAAAAAATTAACGGTAGCCCACCTTGCCGACATCCGAATAAATTTTAATTGGTAGAGATTATTAATTTGACAAGTGGCACACTTTAAGACTAGGGACAAAAAATATTGACAGGAGGAGCATTTGACGCACACTAACGCCCACATTGTAAATATTTGGGTGAGCGAGTAACGTGTCGAGAGAACTAAAATAATTCATTAATAAGGCCTCCCGGATTGTTTAATGTATAATGCTTTGAAGTACAATGTGGAGTGAAAGTACTTTATGACATATCTAGTATACAGGGTTATAAACGAGAATCCCATTCTAGAAGTTTTGGGAAGGTTTGAAGATGTTTTATATAGTTTGAATGGTGCTTAATCAGAATTTTTGGGTCCAACCTCTAGGAAATGTGGGGAACGTTGTAAAATAAAGGGTTAAAATTAGTACAGTAAATTTGAAATCAGGTCAAATTGTGTTTAAATGTACACTAATGTATTTGTGTAATTATATGGATTAAAAAAAGTATAGTTTGTATAGGTTCCAACCTTTAGTTACTCGGCTAGAGCCCTGATAAGGTTCAAGGTCATTCTGGGGCAGAAAAAATCCAATGCTCAGAATTTGTTGAAACCGGTGTTAAATTATTTTTGTTTTGGTCATACTGAAGCAGACAATTCATTTCAATTCTTTGGGGGACAGCTCTGTATAAAATTTGAGGTCAAGTTTTGGTGACCCCTATAGACCCCTGTAAAGCAAGACGAACAATTTGACACCAGTTTCAACGAAATCGGAGCGCTGCACTGTTAAAAAAATTTCCGTAAATTTACGGAAATTTCTGGCAGCAGTATTTCCAGACATTTTTAGGGTAAATTTACAGAAAGTTCTGTCAATTAACGGAACTTTGACAGTAATTTTACAGAAATTTGTCTCATATTACGGAAAAAATGTGTATTTTAACAGAATTTTTCCGTAATTTAAAATTACGGAACCAAAAAAAAAAAAGTCCGAAAAAAAAAAAAAAAAAAAATGGAGTGAAAGTACTTTATGACATATCTAGTATACAGGGTTATAAACGAGAATCCCATTCTAGAAGTTTTGGGAAGGTTTGAAGATTTTTTATATAGTTTGAAGGGTGCTTAATCAGAATTTTTGGGTCCAACCTCTAGGAAATGTGGGGAACGTTGTAAAATAAAGGGGTAAAATTAGTACAGTAAATTTGAAATCAGAAATCAAGTCAAATTGTGTTTAAATGTACACTAATGTATTTGTGTAATTATGGATTAAAAAAAAGTATAGTTTGTATAGGTTCCAACCTTTAGTTACTCGGCTACAGCCCCGATAAGGTTCAAGGTCATTCTGGGGCAGAAAAAATCCAGTGCTCAGAATTTGTTGAAACCGGTGTTAAATTATTGCCTTGGTCATACTGAAGCAGACAATTCATTTGAATTCTTTGGGGGACAGCTCTGTATAAAATTTGAGGTCAAGTTTTGGTGACCCCTATAGACCCCTGTAAAGCAAGACGAACAATTTGACACCAGTTTCAACGAAATCGGAGCACTGGGTAAGGTTTACCCCAGGATGACCTTGAACCTTAATAGGGCTGTACCTGTTCTTCCCCAAACTTCTAGAATGGGATTCTGATTTCTAACCCTACTAATCTGAAATGCAGTGAGGATGTTACTCGCATAGGTCGTTATTATTAAGACATCTTCAGATTGGCCAAGAAACTGGAAAGAGTTGTAGGTCTGATAGTCAATACACGGAATTCGAGTTCACGATATTTCCACCCGTTTTTAAGTGAGAGCTAAAAACTTGATTTTGTAAGCCCCATTGAGTACTGTGTAAAATTTAGTTGACCAAAATGAGGTACATTTTCGCTCATAACATCCTAACCAAACATCCTTTAGCTCTAAGTCCCTGGGGACGAGGCTATAAACGATCGGGCCATGGACCTTTAAGAGCGGGTAAGAGGTTGGGTTGTGTGACTTATGAAAATGTTGCTAACGGGTGTGTTTGCCTCCATTATTTCCGTTCTAAAAATGGACACTTTTATGTGTCCGAGACAAGTATTTACCAAGATATAAAAATTAAAAAATTCCCCCATTGTAATATACAACCACGCGCGCGCGCACTGTTAAAAATTTCCGTAAATTATGAAAACAGATTTTCCGTAAATTTACGGAAAATCTGTTTTAGAAAACAATAAAAATAAAAAACAAAAAACATAAAAAATAGCTAAAAATGTTAATTTACAAAAAAAAAAAAAAAAAAAAAATTTACGGAAAATCTGTTTTCTTAATTTACGGAAATTTTTAACAGTGTGGGTAAGGTTTACCCCAGGATGACCTTGAACCTTAATAGGGCTGTACCTGTTCTTCCCCAAACTTCTAGAATGGGATTCTGATTTCTAACCCTACTAATCTGAAATGCAGTGAGGATGTTACTCGCATAGGTCGTTATTATTAAGACATCTTCAGATTGGCCAAGAAACTGGAAAGAGTTGTAGGTCTGATAGTCAATACACGGAATTCGAGTTCACGCTGCAATACCTGCACTTTATTTAGGACAGGTAGTAGTAGCGTATAGGGTTTCAAGTATTTTTAATTTCTCAGCATTTTAGTCCGTACATTCAAGGTATTCCATACTCTACTGTGAAACCTAAATATATTATTGTCTGAATCAGAGTTTGATTTGTTGGGGTAGATAGTACAAACTACAACCGACCGGTATACACTTAAAAGGGGGATGGCCCGATTTAAGTCTATAATTTTTTCAACTTGTTAGAATGGCCTTTACCTCAAAACCCCATCTGTAAAGTTTTACGCCGATATTTCCACCCGTTTTTAAGTGAGAGCTAAAAACTTGATTTTGTAAGCCCCATTGAGTACTGTGTAAAATTTAGTTGACCAAAATGAGGTACATTTTCGCTCATAACATCCTAACCAAACATCCTTTAGCTCTAAGTCCCTGGGGACGAGGCTATAAACGATCGGGCCATGGACCTTTAAGAGCGGGTAAGAGGTTGGGTTGTGTGACTTATGAAAATGTTGCTAACGGGTGTGTTTGCCTCCATTATTTCCGTTCTAAAAATGGACACTTTTATGTGTCCGAGACAAGTATTTACCAAGATATAAAAATAAAAAAATTCTCCCATTGTAATATACAACCACGAATACTACCACTACCCGATTGTATTAACTTTTGCACGAAGTTTTAGCATTATACAAGACGAGAACTATTCAATTTAGTATCGTCATGTTTTCTTCCGAAGGCATCTGAAACATATTTTAGTATGTATTTTCCTAAAATGCACACACAGCTCAACAGAAATTACACAGAAATTACACAGATGAAAAATTATACAAAATTACAGGTATTGCATTATGTCTTGATACATGTATAACTTAACAGACCCCTTTGTTGAAGTTACATAAACCAACAGAAATTGCAATCACTTTAATTGTGTGTCTTTAAAACCAAAGTAATATCTGGTTTTATGAATTTAGTAACATATTTATAGTGCTGTTTAAATTATCTATTTTTTCTAATATCCGTATTGATCAGGGATCTATGAGTATTGAATGAATTCTATGGTATAAATAATATTTAGACACAATCAAATACACATTTCATCGAGTCATTTTCTCATATTTTAGATCAATTTGTAGTGACAAGCTTTTTCCATAAGTTTTGATACCACATTGCCACTGTGTGGCCCTTTGATATGCACATGCGCCATTGTTATTATTAAGACTCTAAAGCAATTGTTCCACAATAGCATGGAAATATTTTTTCCAGGTTTTACCTAAACTGTACAAGCACCACACATTAGAATTGTTTTGAAATATTTGAATATGATAGAATTCCTTAAATATACGGTGTAATGGAGGGAACATAGTGGTCAAATCGTGAAAATTTTTGCACAGGTTAGTGTCAAAATCACATAATATTGTGTAGTTTTGACACCAATCTGTGCTCAATTTTACTTTTGACATCAATCTGTGCCAAATTTTACCCCAATATTGGGTAGTTTTGGCACCAATCCGTGCAAGATTTTACCCCAATATTGGGTAGTTTTGACACCAATCTGTGCAAAATTTTGCCCCAATATTGGGTAGTTTTTACACCAATCTGTGCAAGATTTTACCCTAATATTGGGTAGTTTTTACACCAATCTGTGCTAGACGGGTAGTTTTAACAACAATCTGTGCAAAATTTCACCCTCTATTCACTATTGAGTAGTCTTGACACCAATCTGTTCAAAATTTTACCCCAATATTGAATAGTTTTGACACCAATCTGTGCAAGATTTTACCTCGTTTGTCAATCATATGTTCCATCCTTTAAATTATATTTTAAAGAGTGTAACTAGGTGATACAATATAAAAACACCAGTCTCAACTGATGTGTGCAGGATAAAAAGACCAAACAGAAAAGAACAAACGACGTTTCGACACTTGTCTTTATCAAGACAACCAAGGAGTGGCACTCCACCTTATGAAGACCAGAAGCAGAGTGCCTTCTGGTGATAAATGTTAAAAAATAGGACAAAAATTAAGTATATAGTAAGAAGTGAATGAAATCTGAGAATGAACTCTCAAGGAAATGTTAATATATGTGGTCAGTGGAAAAGCTAAAGATAAATAGAACATGCAGTACCATTATACATGAGAGAACACTAGCAAACACAAAAACGTGATTAAAATATCTTGGAAACGTTTCACAAAGTGTTTACAAAAACTATTATGTTGTGAAGCCATTTCATGCACATTAAAAAACCTTTCAAAGACGCTTTAGAAAAGCTTTCAAGACGTTTTAGAAAAGGTTTCAAAGAAATGTTTCCACCCGACCGACTTTTAAGTTTAACATTTTTGTAACATTTCAATCGCTACCTTTCAATATTTCTGGCGCATGCATACTGTAAATGTCTCGCCTCGCTATTGAAAAAAAAGAACCTCCTAGCTTCACGGTGTAACAATCGGATGGCTGACTTAAAAGGGTATAGTGTTAACATCTAATTGGTATTCCGAAATGTCCGAGGTGTTTCAGTTTTGCAATATAGCCAGAACATATTCTCCGAAACTATATCACTTTTGAGTGCTGCGATAGGCAATCATACAGGTGATCATGACTAAAAAGAACGAGGGTATGCATACACGCGTCGGCGCCAGATGTTGATGCCGATTTGAATTCACTGTTGCTGTTAAAATGGAATGTCCTACCCCCACCGGGTCCACCCTCCGCCCGGTTAAACTACATCTACCAAAAACGTTGGCAACGTAAAAGAACCATCAAGTTTTAAAAAGAGTACGAGCCATATAAGTTAATAAATGTAAAGAGAGCACCAAGTATACTCAATTGCGTCTGCCTCATTGGCAAACTTGGTCCCAGTTCTTCCATTCCGAATTCCTTTGACGAAAACGTTCGTGATATTTCATTAAAGAAACCATATTAGACCAAATTGTTGATTTAAATAAATTCAACTGGATTTGTTGTTGTTTATGGTTAAATGGCAGTTGAGTTTGGAATTAGTATTCCTATTTCTTGTGTAAAGGGCGTCTTGTTCTGACTTGAATACCTTTCAGGTTGATATTGCTTAGTTTCGTTTTCTTGCTTGATTTTTTGTTGTTGGAGATGTATTCAATACGGAATAAAGCCCAATCTCGTTGTAACATCATTCACGCGGCGCAATTGTCTTCCAATGAAAATGTGTTCAGGTGTCATATATTACAGTGTCCGTGTGACTGAGTGTCCTACCACCCATTTGTCTATTGTGTTCTCCATTGAGTGCTGAATGCATCATTTGTTTCAGCACTGTACTCAAATGGCCTCGTCTACAAGGTCACGGTTTATTCCGTACATGTTGCTATGGTAGCTAGGACACTCTCTCATGGGGGACACTCAGTTTCTTTACACCGGCGTATCTGCAGTCGACTGTTGACTGTTCTAGAGGGTATGTTGGTAATGAGTTCTGTGATAGAGTTCAACTCATGTATGTTTCTGTGTATTTTTTGTACCTATCATTCTGTGAGATACCCAGCAGGAAGAAGAGTACTAAAGACCAGGAAGGTCCCGCTGCTCTGGTTGCCTCACATGAGAAGGGTTGTTTTTAACTCGGCATTCTTGCATCAGCACCTCTAGCATGAAAACTTAAATTATATTTAAGCTGTATGGAGGTTGATGGTGGAAAAACAGACATTTTCTCTTGCATTGCAGAAGAAATGGGACCAAGTTTGCCAATGGGGCAGACGCACTTGAGTATACTTGGTGCTCTCTTTACATTTATTAACTTTATATGCCTCGTACTCTTTTTAAAACCTGTTGGCTTTTTTAAGTTGCCAACGTTTTTTGGTAGATTTCCTTTATTTTTGTGTACATCAAATTAATAGGTATCAAAATTTGAGATTTAATATAATTTATTATACTTGGTACATAAACCTTTTAGTGTTTTTGACATTTATATCGCCTTCTTCCGTTACTGGGATATTCCGATTTTAAAGTTTCTGCAATTTAAGGTCTTTTTCACCAAAAAAATAGAATTAAAAAGGGCATAAAATGGTGGAAGTGTATTTCTGTCCCCTTTTGTAATAATACACTGCTATTTTACATTTTAAAAGAAAAGAATGAGTTACTGTTTTGCATTTAGTAAGACGTATTTTACCAACAGGACACGTGGCAATACTATTGCCAACATTTTACCGTTACAATTAAGGAAACCGCATGTTAATTTCTACGATAAGCTTTTTAAATTTGCACTTAGCATCACTCAGAAACCTTTAAACTGGCGAAAACCCTTGGACAAGCGCATCAAAGAACCCTGAACCCCCTCCCCCAAACCGTGCTGAAAATAACTAAAAATACTAAATTCGGCAAGCAAAAGTGCTAAATTCATTGTTTTTCCATGAAAAGTGGCATCTCTGCAAAAGGGTTTGGAGCCATTTATGTCTGAACAGGTAAAATTTACTAACCGATACAACGAATAAATATTGGCTTATTGGCGTATAAATTCGAATTCAATTTACATGAAATACCTGTAAAATCTTACAGGAGTGTACCCAACCCGATAAACAGAATACACGTCTACACATGACTCACTGTATTTTCTGGAAGGAATATGTGAATTATATGAACGATTCCACTGATTACGAGGTTATTTAAATGAAAATCTTAATAAAAAATCAGTACTTTTAGTACTTGAACTTCGACTTTATATCCTGAAATCTCATCAACTAAAAAGAATAATAGCACCAACTGAGACTTATATAACAACATTAATTAATAAGTCGAAAATGGTAGGCTCGACCGGACTCGAACCGACTGAACACCAAAAATAAAAATCAATTACTTCCTTAGCTTAGACCAGTGGGCCATCAAAGGAAGCTCAGAATATTTGGGCGAATTGTATTCCCTTGAAAGCCCCGAGAAAAGTTTCAAAGAAATTAAGATGTTGTATTTATGAATCGATAGTTTTCATGTATAGGAGCTCTGGCAATGCAGTGAATTACATTGTAGATTTGTGAGCTTGTACGACCGTTTACACTTTTGTCTAGGAGCATTTTAATACTCGTTTTTCTTCATAAATTTTTAACTAGTTTGTCTCTGGTATAAAAAATGAAGAAGCTTCCCAAACAATAGACGGCTGAAGTTTTCCCTGTGATATTACAATTTCGGTTCAAATTGGTGAAAATCACCGGATTATTATAATAATTGTTGTAGTACTTTTTAGGCATATTTTTTACGAAATACTTCAAAGACAACATTTTTATTGGTTTGAATATTCATTTCAATGCAAAATTGAACTGACAACCTTGATCTTTCCTGACAATAACTGAATACTAACAACTACATATATTTACATTCCGTTTCAATGGTCAGGGTGACCGTTAGCCTACAAATTAAAGAGAATGATCACCAGAACGGAATGCCAGCATAATTTTCTTATGCCAAAAGTGGTGGTCCATAGGCGGACTCGAACTGACAACAACAGACTATCCAAAAGTAAAATCAATAACGTCCATCGCTTAGACCGCTGCGTCATCGAGGAATAAGACGCGAATTGTTGTATATATGCTAGTAAGTGAGGGTTCATTAGTGATGTTGAAGTGAGGGTTCATTAGTGATGGCTGGCTAAGCAACGCGTTGCTTTACGAAAGCAACGCGTTGTGAGCAATACATTATGATCTTTGTAGCTTGCTATACACGCTGTTTTCACACTGAACGCGTTGCCCCCGTTGTGACCCTTATTCTGTTATTGGCTTTTTGGCCTTCACAGAGCGTCGTGGATTCTCGCAACGCCTTGTAAAACGCGTTGCTAGATACCTCGCAACGCGTTGTCGGTATAATTGTCGGTGTATTTTTGTATATATCCATCATTCTAATTTTCCGACACCATGTATTTTATTATTTCCTCAAGTTGCTATTTTACGTTTTCCACTTAAAAAAATTTATATCTCAACAAGTAATTTAGATTTTAATCTTTCATTTTCACATTCATTAAAATTCATGTGCTAATTTTCCAATTACTAATAAAAGACAGTGTTTCTAGACTAAATTGTTGATATCTCCAAAGTGATTCCTCAAAAACAATTTATCTATAGCGAGATGGGATAAAAAGCTAACTTTAATTAAAATTTTAAAAAAAAATAATTAGACTATGCAACGAACTAAAATATTGCCATTAGCACTTCTGTAACGTTTTTTTTCGGAGGGGATTCAATGGTTCGCAGGTGACAAGGGTAATTATTTTTGCGGTTCTTAGTTGTCTACGAATTGCAATGAAACGGATTTTGTGTCAATATGCTTTGGAAGGGTCAAAGAAATAACATACCGAAGTCAGAAAGAGGGCGGAACATGCAAAAAGGGCAAGTTTTGTACAGGGTTAATAATAAAAGTGTTTCTAATGGCGTTTATTTGTTCACCGACATATTTGTCAGGTTATGCTTATCAAAATAAGTTAGGGTGCTCCATCTGTGAACAAAAGTTTTACGGCCATAAGGGAAAAACGGTTCGTGACCATCACACAGACATAAAGACAAACACACACATACATACACACGTGCACAGAGAAAATAGAGAAAGAGAGAGAGGGTGAGGAGAGAGAGCCTTGTTTCCTATTATTATGGAACTGAAGGTATTTCTTTTTTCAATACGGATCGGGTATCTGCATTTTTCATCTACTACACTTGAACATTTTAGTTACACAGCTTGTCATCACATCGTTTAAAGCAGAAACGTTACACCATATGTACCCATACAGATTGATAACACGGCGCCTGGCAATAAAAATAAACAAGCTGTCAATGAATTCGAACCCATCGGTGTCTTGAGTTAATTTGCGCAAAAGTGAACTTTTAAACACGTGACTCGGTCGTTGCACTGGACAAGAGAGGAGGATCTCTTAGTCTTAAGGAAATCAATGGCGCATAACTTTATCTATGATAGACAAAGAATAAAGATGCCAATTCCGACTGTATTGTAACCTCCCCAGATGAACCTATTTGTTTATGTACAATATGATCTAATGATATCCACGTTGCGTGTGGGTCTGGCTAAAAAACTGGTAAGAAAATAGACATTAAAACAATTGCTAAATGGAACAATGAAATTGATAAAGTTAATTAATATGTTGGTGCTGTATTCGTTGATCTCAGCAACTTCTTGACATTGTTAACCATACACTTCTGCATAAGTTTCATGAGTATATTGGTTAACAGTAAAATAAATCAAATCCAAATGTAATTAGATCAGGAATTCTACAAGGATCTATTTTTGGCCCATTATCTTTTCTTATTTTAATCAATGACATGCCAAATTCTTTGAACAATTCGAGTATTGACTATGTATGCTGATACTACTTTAAGATTATTGCAGATGTGGAGAAGAGGAAGGTGAAAAAGTTGGTGAAAAAAGGTAGTGCAGGAGAGGAGGAAAGTATGGCAGCTGAAAGAAGAAGAGAGAAGAAAGAAATTGAGGCGAGACTGGGGAGTTGTGGTGACTGATTTGTCGGATTTGTGGAGGTGCTTTAAAGAAGGGAGGAGAGGCAAGCAGAGATATGGGGTGTGGAATGCAGGGTGCAGGAGGCGATAGTGAGAAAGAAAAATGCATATAAGGATATGAAGAAAAACGGTACGGAAGAGAGAATAGAGCGAGGTATAAGAGGTTGAAGAAGCGAGCAAGAAAGTGGTGGCGAGGACGTGAAAAGAGACTGAGAAGGGGGGTTGTGAGGGGAGGGAGTGAGTTGAGAGGAATCCAAACAAGGTGTATTTATAACATGCATAAGATTATGCAAGGCAATCGAAAAGGATGGAAGAGAGGTCGAAGGGGAAAGATGTATGAGGGGAAGTGATGGAAAGTGAATTTCAGTGAAAGAGATAGAGTCGGGAAAGAGCATTATGGAGAGAATCAGAATGAGGAGAATGAGTGGATCAGAAGGTGGAAGATGATGTGGTGGAAGAGCCAGTTGAGAGGGTCAGCAAGGAAGAAATGGTGAAGGCAAGTAGAGAAACGAAGAGAAAGGCGGCTGGACTCGGAGTGAGTTTTGAGATGATTATTGCCAGTGGAGTGTGATGATGGAGTTGTGTTAGAAAGTGTTAGATGGAGGAGGGATATCAGAGGAGTGGGCAGTGAGTGTGGTAGTTCCTATTTTTAAAGGAAAAGGGGTGCAAAGAGTTGTGGCGATTAGGGGTGTGAAGTTGCTGGAACATGCAATGAAATTCTAGAGAACAGAATTCGGAAGATAGTGGAAATGGATGAGATGCAATTTGGGTTATGCCAGTGAAGGGACACCAATAGATGAGTGTTTATTTTGAGGAGGTTGCAAGAGGAATTTATCGAGCTAAAGGCAAGAAGCCTGTATATGTTTTGTAGACTTGGAAAAGTGATGGAGTGGGCAATAAGGAAGAAAGGGATAGCGAAGCAATGGTTTGAGCAGTTTATGAGTTTGTATGAAGGAGCAAAGACAAGAGTGATTTGTTGAGGAGTTTGAGGTAAAGTTGGGAGAGCGGGCCGTGGGAGAGCGTGGCCTAGCGGTTAGGGGCTGGCTCGGCGCAAATTTACCTCAAAATTCCCGGTTCGAATCCGGTAGGGTCGTGGCACTTTCTGGGAATTTAATCGGGTACTACAATTCTGGATTTGATCTGTATACCAGCTATGATTAAATACAGAATTACCGCTCTCCTCCATGGTTCACTTGGAATTGGGCAAATGAATCATGAAAGGAATCCCGTCCCTTCGGGGTGGACGTTAAGCCGTCGGTCCCGTGTACAGAGAGTCAAAAACTGTACATGTACATCGCAGTCGTGTCGAATAATAGTAGGGTAACCCTGACTTTTCCCAATCCCTCCCCAGCCCTCAAATAGCGGGCCATGTTAGGAGCGTCCGTCAGGATACATGCGGCGCCGGATAAGCACACTAGCTAACAAATCCTGACACCCAACAAGCCATTACATGATTTGTAGACGAGAAACACAGAGGGTAATGTGGGTGTGCATCAAGTTTCTGTACTTTCGCCATTGATTTTTGCAATTGTGATTGATGTAGTTATAGAGAGTGCAAAAAACGGTTTGTTGAGTGAGATATTGTATGCTGATGACTTGCTTTTAATGCGAGGCAATGGAGGGACTGAGGGGAAAGTTTTGGAATGGAAGAGACTTTTTTTTTTTTTTTGAGAGTAGGTTTGAAGGTAAACTTGGAAGCAAAATTCTGGTGATCGGCGTAGAGAGGGAGGTGGTAGTTAGTAAGGTAGCCCCTACGGCATGTGGTGGGAAGAGGGTAAAAGCAATTCAGTGTGGGTGAGCAATTTTGGAAATGGATTCTGGTAGTGCAGCAAAGATGAAGGATTGAACCTCAGTTTGGCAAAGGCTTTTTTATGTGTGGGAGATGAGAGAAGTTGCTGAGGGATGGTGCACCAGAAATGCAACTTTTGTGTGACGAGGCGGAATCGTGAGGAGTTCGCGTACCTGGGGGGGTCAGGGTTAGTGGTGGGTGGGGTTGGATGCGAGTTGGCTGTGACAGCTCGAGTGAGGTATGGATGGATAGTTTTAGGGAATGTGGGGAGTTGTTGCAAAGGGAAAAGAATTTGGGACTGGAAGCGAGACATGTGTCTGAGCGAAAATGAGATGGGATTCTGAGGAGTACAGAGAAAGCATGATGAGAGCGATGTGTTGTGTGAAGTTGATGGATAGCTGAAGACTGAGAACTTGTGCGATGTTGGTTTTGGAGAAGCGGTGGGACCGGTGGCGAAGCGAATAGTGTCGTTGGTATGAGTCCGTTGCTGAGAAGATGACGGGCATCTATTAAGAAGGGTTTTTGAGGTCGAGGTGGTAGTTTGAGGAGGAGGAGGAGTTCCAAAGAAGAACTTGAAAGAAGCAAGTTGCCAAACAATTTATGTGTACTTATCATTCCATCCTGAAATACCCATGGACATGTCTGCAAGTTGTGCTAAATACCATTTCTGTCTTGTGTCAATGGGGGGGGGGGTGGTAGGACACGATCATGCTCGATTTGGGCATTGGGATTTTCCATGCTATGAAAAATGATGCTCCGTGGACAAGTCTGTTTTGCTGACTTATTGTTCAGTGGACAATATCTTGAGAACCACTCAACCAAAATGAACATTTTTTTCAGGCAAGATGCTCAATTACCCATTCTTTATGATAAAATAAAATCCACAGATATCAAATTTAAAAAAGGGGGAAAATATCACTTTCATTTGGGGTAAAGTTTTTATTGGGTCACCCTGTATAGTATAAATCTGTGAAGTATGTTCTAGCTTGTAAAACAAAAGCGCGTTTTGCATATTTTTCAACTGTCCGTTTTAGTAGATTTTAGTCGCACATTTTAAAACCTCAACTGTGCGAGAAGTACATTCAAGTTAGAGTATGTACCAAATGCCTGATTGCAACATGAATACAAGAAACTAATTTGACACATACACAAAAAGTTGTTTATGTTTTTTCATCATCATTGCCGTCATCACCATGGAATCAGCAGACAATTTCCTACCAGATTGTGGTAGGTCTTGCAGATAGGACCTAGAATTATTATGCTCCATGGCCCGTTCTTATTTTAAGGGAGCATCTCAGATTGATCTTATCTTTCCATTTGCCGTCACTATATTAAGGAATATAGATAAGCCGATACGAATGAAGGAGTTTGCCGTATTTAACCATTAGTTACGGTAACTACGCATTTGATTTTTTTAAATTTATGTCGGGCATATCTTGGCATTAACAAGACTTTAACAGCTGTAATCAAGGTGATTACGCTGACAACTGGGCGCCACATATAGCACAGGTGTATAAGTAACCATTGTCCGGCGTACTCATAGTCCGGGAACAATGGTGAACAATAGGGCAATCGATTCAGTTGACTCTTTACGCAACATTAGTTTCACGCTTTATTCCGTTATCGTCTATGGAGCCCCGGACTATGGCTCCCACCGGACTATATCTGCTTTCACACCGGCACACCGGGGTTTACAGGACAGTTCACTGTTCTGTTCTCCAACATGGGATTACTCTCGGAATAGACTGTAGGGGGATCTTTGTCATGGCTTTTCTGCCCGAGGGGACCACTTGTATTCAAAGGTGGATATGATGCGTGAACAAGAAAACGCGTAAAAAAGGGTCTCTTTTTTCCAAAAGTCGATGTACGCGCGTACATTGATTAGGGTGTCAAAAACAGCAAAATATGGAAAAAAGGGTATGTTTTTTTCGTAAACCTGAAATTGTGATGTACGCGAGATCAAAATCATCAAAAATATCGTCATTTGGAAGTAAAGCAACATGAGCAAAGCCAGATAATAAGGGTATATTATCAACACAATGCATTGCTTACTTGTGTAGAGTAGCAAAAACTGACAAAATACTTGTTTATGGTAGCAAAAACAGACAAAAATGCTTGTTTAGGGTATGTTTTTAGTCGGTGGAAATACTTGTTTAGGGTGCATTTTGGAAGTCCATGTTCACGCATCATTTCCACCTCTGAATACAACCCCCCCCCCCCCCGGCTTTTCTGCCCGCGTCTTTGTCATGGCTTTTCTTCCCCACGTCTTTCAGATGCCGCAACCATGGGGAGAGCGGATAACGCATTTTCACGGTCCTACTGAGATTTGAACCAAGGACCTTCTGCAGAGGTTGGGTATCTTTTTGAACCTTATAATGTCCTTTACCACCTTAGGCTGCAGGCAACAAGGAGTTTTGACATAGACGATGCATCGTAATTGCTGTTGAGAGATAAATGACATTAGTTTACCAAAAATGAAACTCTAAACATGTTCGGTTGGGAAAGAATTAACCACTGTGTCACGCTCCTCCAGTGTTTTTGCACCCCCCCCCCCATGAATGTATTGAAAGATGCGTCATTTAGTGTGTATTAACAATGATCTAAAATGAACCAAGATCATCTTTTCCCGAAGTTTATAATTATAACTTATACCGGGACACCCCCCCCCCCCAGATATTTTTTTCTGCCAAATTCATCCAAGCCTGCAGGGTTCAATTGAATAGCGCAATCCGTCACAATCTGTATCAATATGCTCTGCATGAATGCTAACAAACAAAATAAGACGTTTTAGGTGCGTGACCATGTAAAGTGAGTTGGAAAATTCTTTCCATTTGTATAATGCAATTCATCCAGGAACAAACTCGATGCGGATTGCTGTTGTGACGATGCTCAAGCAGGACAATATATAGATAATTAATGAAAATACAAGAACCCTGAAACGATTCAGTATTATAAGTATAAGTAGTTTAATCAGAACATTGCCCTAATCTAGTTTGACCCACTTTCGGTAGACATTTCATATAGAAGTCCCAAGGATGCAAAATGAGGTATTGCCATTTATTCCGTCAAGCGCTAATGCATAACATCATACAGCGCATGACGGAATCAATTGTAATACCGCATTTACATCCATGGGACTTCTATATGAAATGTCTACCGAAAATATGAAACGTGTACCCTACTTTCCGGTTACTAATGAAGGAAACGAAAACGGATGAATGGTTCAAATATTAAACCACGTCAATCCACATTATTTAACACAATCAATTCATGCTGCCTGAATTAAACCAATCAAGTAATGAATTACGATATGCATATACTTCACTGAACATTATACCTATCGGTGCGCAACAACTCTTTAAAGGATAGTACCATTCAACATCATGTCTAAAATCTCAAATAACATTTTCAGTGCAAAAACTCCACAAAAAGGTTGTCTTTGTGTGTTGGGAATAAGCTGAATGGGTTAACATGCCCTAACGAAACCAATCAGCTAAACATTCCATTTCAAGAGGCAGAAAGGACCCCTACACCTCTGTTCGGACAAGGAATAAGTTCTACAAATTGTATTTTACAACTGCGATATTGAGAGAATAGAAATGAAAAAAGCAAACAGCTACTGGATCTGCTTGACCAAAAGAGACGTACCAGATGGAAAGAGGAGATATCCAATATCAACTTTACCCACTCAAGCCGTAAATGCCTGAAACACCATCAACATGCTCACCGGGCGTAGCTGTCCAGTCCAGTGTCCTGTCTCTGTATATTCCATCGCAACTGTACTTGTCAACAACGGAGAGTGGCAAGACCACACTCACTCCACAGGCGAAAGCCTACGCTCGTGCGTGAAATGAAGAAATTAAACAACTTATACAAACCTCTCCACGGTCAAAACCCGTGTCCCAACCATCCCCCAGTGATAAGATCGCCGAAGCAATTAAGTTCTCAATGGGAAAGCTCCCTGTAACGACAACATCCATACATAATTCTAGAAGAATATGGCACCTGAAGCTGTGCGATCGCTCCAACCCTTCCTCTCCAGTTGTATGGAAGATTTCAAATATCATTGCAGTCCAGAAGCCAAGAAACACGTAAATGAGCCCATCTCGCTGCTATCCCGCATCTAAAATGCTTGACAGATCAGTAGGATCAACGATACGATCGAGGCAAATCTATCCCACACCCAAGCTAGATTTCAGATCAACGAGATTCAGATTCAGATAGCAAGACATATTATTAACATCGAGACAGCCTTCCAGAAGAAGCTACTCAAAATCTTCATTGATGTGAAGCTTGTCAAGTTCATAGGCCTAATGCTGCTCATCCAAGAGCAGTAGAACGCGCAAACTTCGGTATGGTGTCCCACAAGGTTCTGTCCTGGAACCCAGTCTTTTCAACATTTATGTCATATGCCTAAGAGAGAGAGAGAGTGTTCACAGTACTCATACGCACACGATACGGCACTTGGAATAGCTAGTTCCTTTGATGCCTTAGAGGCAGTGTTGCGAAAAGACTTAATCACTTGAAACTCAACCAACGCAACACCGTCAGGTCTGTTTTCCACCTTGCAAATCGCTGTGTAAAGATAACTTTACATCACTCTGGATGGAAAACTGTCACACGACCCAACACCGAAGTACCTTGGCGTCACAATGGACCACAGCCTTACTTTCCAGCTCTTTCCATCAACAACTATTGCTTGGCATACTCAACTGCTGAATACGCTGCACCAGTATGGAGTCCCAGTGTATACATTCACATAAGATTGATGTCGTTCTGAAACAATGAGAGTTGTTAGTGGTTGCCTTTTGGCGACGCCTTCCAATTCTGTCTGGCACAGCTCCTGCAAACCTTAGGAGGAACCATCACACGATCAAGCTCACCATGAAGTGTGATGAACATGGTAGCCTAATCTCCCTTCCAACACCTTTGAGGATCAGAGAATCCACGGAATCACTTTGCTACCCAATCCATGACACTGCAGTCGCTGCATCACTATCGATCATCCTGGATCGATAACAGATTGTCTGAGCAATTGTCATTCTCTATCTTGAATCTAAAGATCTTTAACAGCCCATCTAGCAAGCCCAAAGGTTGTGACCATGGGTCAATCTCAACAGACTAAGAATTGGCGTTGGTCGTACAAAGCACTTCCTTTAAAAGATCGGCGTGGAACTTTCACCAAACTGCAATTGTGGGGAGCCACAAACCACTAGCCACATCATTGATGACTGTGAGGTCTAAAAGTCCCCTAGAGGAATTCCAGACTTGGACGATGAAACGATCAGTTGGTTAAAGAACGAAACGAACTGGAATGTTCATATAGTACATAACTGGATCAAACAATCACTCACCTGAATTTAAAGAATGTGGTCTAGGTGCAGAACAGGTGGATGTATTGTTCATAGATCATGCACTTCCATCTCAAGGATGGCTGCTATCCGAAACTAATCCGAGTGCGAGTTGGTATAGCGGTCGAGTCGCTCACATTTTACCAATGCGGCCCGGGTTCGATTCCCAGGCGAGCCAGTGAATTTGGTTGCCGATCCATACCCGTCCTCGCAGGTTTTCTCCGAGAATTTCGGTTTCCTCCTGCATCTAAAATCGGACTTCTTCCCATAAATCTTTCCCCGCTGTTCTGGAGGCGTCCCTTGAATTTAATGCATATAGCAATATTGGGTTCTGCCTGGCAAATGCCGAATGTTATAAATAAATAAATAAACTAATCCAAGATTGTAGGTTCATCTGTATTAACCTATATTCAACAGTAATTATGTATTGTACATCAATTATAAAATAATTATAAGTTGCTAGCTACTTCCACGGTGTACAGGTATCAAAGCATTGCTCGTGCATAGTTTAAATTAGAAATTTGGATGTTCTAATTGACGTTCGTCTTTAAAATCCGTGTGAATTCGTGTAGATCAGGAGCAGAATATCATAGGGCCATATTTAGGGAGTTCGTTTACTCCCGCCCCCCCCTACAGAAAACGTTTAACGCCATTGGTAGTTAGTATGGACCCTCTATATATAAATGCTAGGTAGTTCAAATTGTGGTATCACTTTTAGTCTAAGAAAATTGAGGTTTGACCTGGAACAAATTGCTATCAAAGGTTTTATTGCACAATGCATTTGCTTAAGGTACCTAAAATGATATACTAAAAGTCCGAGGAAATCCGAGTTGCAGAAATATGCCTAATTTGCATAAATTCAAAATGGCCACCATTTTGATAGATTTTTGTTAATATCTCGAGTTCTGAAACTCGTAGCAGAATAATTTCGGTACCTATACCCATGTTTTCAAGGTCTGTGAACACAATTATGACAGTATAATAGCAGAGG
>JAMKCH010014953.1:0-23384 GCA_023653785.1 Ophioderma brevispina | reverse complement strand
GAGAATAAACATCGGTGTCCAGTGGAGCACTTCGAAAATTTTTACCTACTCTCTACCTTCTTAAGAAAATCTAGGATTCCTCAATTTCTGACAAACTTTTCTCCAATTACCTAAACCCGCAGACAAAGCAAAATCACGCTGGGTCACTTTCCTCGATCATCTATGACGCTTTTAAAGTGAAAAGCTAGTCCACTCGTCAGTAACATCGCCATTAACCCGCGTGCTTATGACATTTGAAGTTAGGAAACATCTCGGTTTTTTCACATAGGAGTTAACATTACTGGCATATGGAAGCAGCAGGATGGGGGACGCCAACAACGTCCAGATGTTTGTATGAAAGAGTCCTTACTAGTTTTAAATTGTGACCAAAACAATCCTGTCAGCAAGCAGCCAGAGTAGAGGTAGGATGTAAGCATTCATTACCATTATTTTTTTGAGGCTTAATTTTAAGGTGAGGACTGCCGGTATATATTTATACATTGTATATGCTTCGGACATAGAGGTGCTATATGCTATCCTGATATATGTCTATGGATTACATTGGGGCAAAATTATTTAAGCTTCCATAAAATTCACATGGCGAGAAACCCGCAGCAACTGAGACTACCGGCTCCCTTTCCTCCACATAGGACCAGTGTGGAAGGAATGGCAACTGAGTGGGAGAAGGAGGAACGAGGGCGATACAGAAAAGGGTTTAGAATATAAAATAGAATATAATAAAAAAAATTGTGAGTTTTTCTGAGATTGTTCTATTTTATACAGTATTACTTACGAATGATCCAACTAGTAACCCGAAAGAAACCTGTGAAAAGGAACAAGAAACGGGGTAGAAGGGGGGCGCAAAGGCGAAAAAATAAGGGAGACAATAGGACGCAAGGCGAGGAATCCTTCCACCCTCAGGGGGAGAGGCAGTAGTTGAGGGGAGGAAAGAGGCAGATTGGGGACAGCGAATAGGAAGGGGCGCCCGAAAGGTTGAATAGTGGAATAAGGGGTTTTCTCTTTGTTTATCGATGCTTTTTGAGCACAAAAAATGCACTAGTTGATCATTCGTAAGTTAATTAGATTGTAATAAAATAGAACAAATCTACACCAATTTTTGGTGAGTGTAAAATTTTCCATGAAAACCTTTTTTTTGTCATTTGTGCTGGAGATAGTGTTTCGTGGTATTTATATTATTTCACACCCTGTCTCATATTAAGGTGTTGGATGATGATTTGGTTTCTAAGGAGTACTCGCAAGCCGACTTAATAAACTCAGAGATGAGCAAGCGTGCATTCATTTGCGATTTTTAGCGTCGCAAAAATCATGAGCGATTTCCCCTCTGCGTTTACACTAATTTGTAAAGCGTCGAAAATCGCGTTAGAACTCTGATGTTGCTAGAACTTGTCTTAAACGCGCCTGATTAATTACGCGTCTCGCCTTTCACGCACCATTTTTTGTTTTGGCTGCGTGACATATAGGCGTAAAATAACGCAGACGCAGCGACGCTAGTGAAACGGAATTTCATCAATTCCCTCTAAAAATTACGGCGTTTTCGGCGGGTTTCAGGAAAACTAATATGGTGACACCATTTTTTTTAGATTTCGTTTTTTCAAGTTTTCAACTTAGACCTCACATATGTTGAAAATCAGAAAAACGTTCGGCCACCTTTGTTATCTTTTTGGGGCATGTTAGTATCGATGCATGAAATAAAGCAGTGAAAAAAGTTTGGAGTTTTTGTTTTTTCGTCATTTGCTTAATTTATTTGACATTCTTATATCATAATAAGACACTAAACTCAATGGTAAATCAAATTTGAAATTCTGGCAACATGTCCCATTTGTGGTGCCATTTGTGTCGTTCCCCCTTTTTTTTTGGCAAAAAGAATGGATTTGTTTGGATAGTGCTTTTTAACCTTCGGTCAGTTACGTCACGTGTTATGCAGTGGTCGCAGCATTCAATCGGCGGACGTTGATAAATATCTGGGCTAAACACACCGTATAAAGGAGGTGCGAAAATGCACACGCAAATCATCTGTATGAATGCATTGAAGTCCCGACTCGAGAAGATAAATGTACTGAGTGGTGCGTGTCTGATAGACAGTAATGATGTTATACTAGATTCGCGCTGATAGGGACAACCTGTACTTTTTACGTGTGAGAGCTGTTGTGATGTCGCGCAGCGAACATACATTGCGCACTCTTATCTGTGCGTTCTTAATACTGCGTGTTCTACGGTCATACGATATGCATGGTTCAAACATTGATGGATCCAACTGGTTTTAAAAGTAACGTACGTTTAAAATGTGAAATACTACCTGTATAAGGCAATGTGTGCTATTGAATTTGAATAGGTAACAATGTTGCGCAGTCCACCAGGTTGATATGGGGCCTCATCATTACGTTTTATCGTTACTGAACTAATACGATAATACCCACGTTTCTATGGGGACAAAACCGGATTTAAAATTTTGGATTTACTAATAAAACACTCCATAGATGATCCAACGTAGTTCTTAATAGTTAGCACGTTGGATAAACTAATATGAAATTGAAAGGCTTGGCCTAAACACCATAAAACACAAACACACTTTGTAATTAACGTCCCGCCTAGTTAATTTATAGTCTAAAGAATTCGGGGATTACCTGTCAGTGTACATTTAGGAATAATGTAGAGGACCATACCTATAAACATGTGCCCGTGCAGATTGCTCATAGGCCTACAAATTCTTTCAATGTGGCTCTACGAGGATCCAATGAAGATGCAAAGAATATTATAATTCCTAAACACCGTTTACGTACTGATTATTTATATCGGTTGTATTATTGTACAAGTGCAATTCAGAAAGTAAGTAAACAAAATTAAGTTTTGTACTTGGCCCATTTTCCTTCCAAGTGACACTTTCTATTGTTAGGCAAGAAGCGACTTCTTGGAGATTAAATGCTTCTTCCCTATTTCACCTAATGGATATTACCCAAAACTTCCCCCAGCTCCTATATCACGCGAATCGAGTATAACCCTAAATTCACAACTTGACGGCAATGAAACCTGCGTGCAGGGAGTCAGAGTGTGTTTTGAATCAGTCCCATAATACATTGCAACGTGCCTATACTGTACTGTGCTAAACACATGTCAGTATCTTAGGGATAAGGCTCAAGAAGTTTAAGAACCACAGACATTTCAGGATAATTCTAAAATAGCACCCTTGTGGGCTAAAATGAGTGTAAAAGTCAGGGTTTTTATGGTTAAGAATAGGATTTTTGTGGATTACCTGACCTTAATTGAAGTGAATTTGCCAAAACTGGCATTGTGGGGGAGGGACTTAATACTCCCTCTGGGGAATGACGTGCCCATACGGTAGTATGTCAATCAGTGTTGCTGGCATAACCCATCAACCAGGAGAAAAGGTATTGTATAGTGTTTCAGCAATTCAATGCATAAATTATATACCTGATTTGCAAGCTCATTGAAGCTTTCCGCTGTACCAAATGTTCCCACATTGAATATTTAGTAAGCATAGTGGTTATATCCAACGGCCCATTTAAAATAAGTTATGTTGACAGAAATCATAATCCAAAACTGCTTTCGTTTCACTGAACTCGAAGTTTATTTACATCCTTTAGATATAAATTACCTCTTTTTGTTGACAGGTTGCGTATCATTCGGCATAAATTTATTATTACATAAAAAGGTTTTCAATATATGCAAAGTCAAAGCTGAAAATCAGTCAAACAAATGCAGTTTTTCAAATTGTTAATGCACCCTTATTTACTGTAGTTTTTTTTATTGATACAATACCAGATAAGGTTGAATTATTTTCTATTACAGGTAGACTTTTGTTAGGCGAACGAGCAATATATTATTAAAGGAAAAATTGTTCATTGTTCCAATAAAATACCTAGTTCAAACCAATAGACAATTTTTCAAGAACATTGGAAACATTGTAAGAGTATTATACATTCACAAGTGTTTGCCAGTGAGTGATTTTATCACAGAGCGAAAAATATAAGATGCAAACCCTCGTGTTATTGAATAGGCCAGCACGTAACTGATTTCTCTCACACCCGCGCCCATATCCTTCTTGGTGCGCAACCAAACGCGAGGTGGCCGACGTCTAAGGTGCTGAACCTCGGCAGGGTATAACATCGCCGAGCGACCCTGGTTTGAGCCCCGCGAGAGGCGGGTTTGCTTGTTCATACTCAAATAGTTCCTATAAGGTCGGAAATTGCATAATCACGCAGCACTAATGTAGTGTGAATATGAATTTCTCCCCTCGCTCCGCACCCATGCAGAATGTGCAGGTATATGCAGTGGGTCCCTGGGGGGGGGGTGTGCCTCATGTTCGGACAGTATGTAAAGCTGTTGGTCCCTGTGTGTCAGGATTCAATCCTGATGCACGTAAAATGCAGACCTATCGAAAGAGTAGGGGATCATCCTGGTCTGTTACCTGCACTCATCGCTCTATAGTACCAGAGTCCTCTAGTGTGATGCGGGAATCCCCTTTTCTGGAGCTTAAATTGATCCATATCCAGAAACCAGCCGCGCGTCGTCGCTGTTACTGACTGGCACACGCACCCACAAATCTGTGCGTCACACGTTATGTTATAATGAATGCCTTTCCCTATCGGTATCCCATTGTCGATCGGCCGGAGTTTCTGCATATTTATGCGAAACCAATTATGCAAAACCATGCCGCGAAAAAGAATGCCTGCCGTCTAGCAAAAAGTCTCCCGATGACCCCGGGTAAGGTTGCTTGAGGAAAAGAGATATTTGAGTCCGGGTGATGGCATGTGGCATCATTGTTATTGTTGTTTTCACTCGCTAACTGACGAACGTAAAATAGGTCATGAGGCCAAAGAAAAGCACCGCGGATAAGGACCAAGTGGCGCACCCCCTGACAGTACATTAATCTTCCGAATAATTTTCCTAAAATTAGAGAAATCAGTTCTCGTGTGTTCTCACTTCTAGTTGTTGCACATCTCGAGAAATTAATTAAATGTCATCTCAAGTTATGCCCTGAATATCAGTGACTACGGGATGTCACCATGATTCATGACTCCATCAATATTGGGTCTAATTGATAAATAAATCCGCTCGGTATGTAGAATACCAAACACTTCACAGATTTCCTTTCATCTGGAACTGCAAAAGCCATTCTTAATTATCCATTCAACTCTAAAAGATTGCAGGTATACCGTCCACCCAATTTAGATTAAGCTACTTTTCATGAAGTGGAACACAAACTTACCTGTCCTCTTTCACGATAAATAAAGTTAAGGTTCTACTGTGTGGTCAATTTTCTTTGACTCCTATATTTCCACCCTTATTCGAAGGGAAACGACGGTGACCAGCTCTGAGAAAAAAAATTGTTTGGCAACCTGTGACCTAACACCTTTCTGCAGACCAAACCCGTAATTGCCTCTTACCCCATTCTATCAATTTATTGCTTGCATAGCAGAAATTCGAAATCATTCACCTCATCTAAATGCATGTGGACCGGTGCCGAACAAACTTTTAATTGAATAAAAAGTTGTCCAATATAATATATTAAGTTAATGGGTGGTTTGGTTCTGGCACCAAGATGTTAGGTCATAGCTTGCTAATCAAACTTCTTTCATGATTATATTACTCATCTTCGGTTCTTTTTTGAATACATGATAAATATCGATCAAAATTTTATAAACTCCCCGATAAGTTTGAGTTTTATTATCTTCGTGAATGAGGCTGTAGCTCAATCTAAACCGGGCGGTGAAATCAATTCAAAAGCTTTTAACGTCCTGACAAGTATCATTGTTTTTGCAGTCCCATAGAATCTGAAATCCGTTGTCCAATTCATCCTATTCACACGGGGGTGGATTTACTTATCAATAGCCCATTTATTTGCTGGAGTCATGGAACATGATGTACATCTCTTGGTCACTGAATTCAGGTGGAAAAGGAACTGCCATTTAATTCAATTTCACGAAAATGTGCACACTGAGAACACGCGGAGAACTGATTTTGATAATTTTAGACAATTTAATTTTAGCAAAATTATGTACTTGTTAGGGGTGCGTCACCTGTGTAAACGCTATGAGATCTTGCCGCTAGCCGAAAATACTTTCTTTCTCATAAATATGTAAAGGACTTTCCAAATACTACGATAACATAAACCAAATAAGGTGGTGCCCAAACTATGATAATGACGTGCGGATGCTCATTATACTACTTTTGGGCACCTCGCTTTTGTACCCTTTTGTGGAGAAGCCGCTGTCATCTTAAATAATCGTCGTGATTTATGAGAATGTGAAAATTCGCTAAACGTGGGCAGTCAACAGCTCATTGATGACCCGGTTCTAACTGGATCTTATCGGGTTATACACGTTCCGAAAATTAGATTCAAAAAGGTCTTTTGTGTTTCCAGATGTATTTATTATTATAAAACAGATTGATGACTAATCCATTAAAATGGTTAATTTTCCCTGTTAACTCATTGAATAATTTTGATATCTGGAATTGTTTCTAAACTTAATTTATCAAGCAATTTAGTAACTCATTGATGCAATTGTGGTAAATTTTTGCGTATATACTCTTTATGCGGAAGTCAAAACATGAAGTGAAGACAAGAGGCCTGAGGCAATTTACAACACAAAAGATCATGCACGTATATCCTAATTCTATGCTTTCAATATTGTGCATATGGCCAAAAGTGTTTTTTTTATTTATGATACGCGCATATACCCTCAACTATACTGTATAACACCGAAAAAAAGTGTTCTTTTAATTTAATACTATCATATATATGTATTCTTATGCCTACATGAACATGTATACCCTACTTCATATTGTAATGGCTCAACACAATTCTTTAAATATGGAACAAAAAGAGTGTAACAGAGATTTATCATTAGGCCCCTAATTTTCACTATTTAAAAACAGAAATAAAGGCTTATATGAAAGGCTAAATACTTGCATCACGTTAGTCTGTTCTATATAATTTATACATGCTGATATTGACACAAACACAACTACTTGTAATGCCATTCCTTAATTCCTCTTCAAAATTTGGTATTTTGTGGTGAATGTCATATGGTATGTACACATCAGAAACTGTTGCAAATGCAAATGAAGGTTTAGTTCAAATGAATAACTGATTGTGAATGGTTTTGGAACAAAAAAACATTGGCGCCAAAGATTGTTAAATTCTCATAATTCGCATTACTCTGGTGCCACTAGTGATTCCCCTTGCCAATCCAACTTCCATTGGATTACAAGTAGTTTATATTATGTTAAAGGGGGAAATGGCTGATTTAGGATATGAAGTTTCTCTCTATTCGATTGACCTTCACTCCAAACCCCCAGGTATAGTTTCGTGCCGATATTTCATCCGTTTTGACGTGGGGCTAAAAACATGATTTGTACGCCCCATAGAGTACTATGCAAAATTAATCTTGGTGACAACATGGGCAGTTTTCCTCATAACTTCCAAACCAACATTCTTCTCTCTAATTTCACAGGTAATTAGAAAAATAGTAGCTTCCGTCTGATTCCAAAGTTTGGCCCCCCGGTAAAATCCTGGGGACGAGGCTATTAGCGATCGGGCCATGACCCTTTAAACGCTAACTAAAGAGGTTTGTGTGATCAAAGAAAGGCAAAGGGTTTCTTCTTGTGCATAGTCATTTTAGAGTGTGTTCACATGCAACCTACGATTAGATTGACAAACTAAAGATCAGTGACATGTTCCTGTGTAATATTTGTATAGCTATCCAATTGACTATCCATTGCCTTTTGATAGCTTTGGATATCATCTTCTCTAACTGCTCAATATTTAAAGCTGTTTCAATATGTTTTTGTATCTAGTTTCTGATAATTATCCAATATTACCAAATTAGAGGCTTGTAACCAATACCCTTCTGACCGAGTTTTTTGTCTATTAAAGGTGCAACGATAGATTCAAAAAGTACTGATTTTGCCCTGATGTAAAGCTTTCCATCAAAATATCCCCATCTGAAAGGATTTAAGCTGATAAATGTTTTCTTGGTACAAACATGTGAATTTCAATTTCGTATAGGGACACATACAAAATTCAGCCTATGTTTATATTGAAAATATAGAAAATCAGAAGCCCTTTTTTCTCTTTTAGACATTTCTGTACCAATACAAGGAAGAATTCTTTGAGTGTCTACTCTAGATGACCCAAATATTTGTGCCTCAAAATCTCTTTTTGCCGTTAATAGCTCCACAGTTAACCACACAGACACACTTTTTCAGATGCTCTATTCAACTTGTCACTCTTCAATATAATCTTTGTCACATCTATATCAGGGTATATTGAAACGTTGCACCATGACTATCCCTACTAAATGACCAAATTTATATGTGAAACAATTTAATCAGCACAGTAACCCTTTTCGAATGTAATCTTTGCACTCTATATCAGGATTTAAATTTTTCATCCATATACTTCTCGGCCCGTACACAGGGGGGGGGGGGAAGCCCACAAGGGGCCAAAGGTTCACTTTTACTTTTGGCTTAATTTTTTAATAAAAAGGTCCAAATTTTAATAAATTTGACAAAAAGTCAATTTTGGTGATGAAATGTCACAAAGTTTAAAAAAAGGACATTTAATGGGTTAGGTCCACTTTAACCAAAAAGTCCACTTTTTCGATCCCACACCCCCAAAATAAATCCTGCGTACAGCATGGACTAATCCTACTAATTTAGACTAAATGTACTCATGAAACGATCACAGTAAGACGATGAATAAGTCATCCATATCTTCGCATCCAATGACACACTTATCTACAAAGGGCAGAGTTCAATTTCGGTATTACCTAACCATCATTACACATTCGGGAAACTCGACGTGTTTTTTTCTTCTGTATGGTTCTTCTTCTTTCTGTCAAATGCTATATCTCAGAGGATGCAACTTCCATATTTGACCAAAATTGGTGACAAGGACACGTACATTTATTAGCAAAGTTTTGACATGACCAGATTGGTGTCAAAGGTCCGATAGGGTCACAGGGATCCACAACATTCACCTGCCAAAAATCGAGAATTAGCTCAAATCTCAAACTAATACGTCATCTTGTAGGACTTGATCAACACTACAAAAAAGTCATTATGACTTTTGTCATATGACGCATGATTTAGGGGGTCATAGGTCAAAATACATCAAATACGTTACCCCTTCAAATCACTACTCCTCCTACGATTACATAGTAATAATCCACGTGACTCATGTATGTGGTGTAGTTTGACATCCCCAACAGTTACTTAATGAAATTTTGATCACAGGTCATCTGGGTGACTAAGTGTCCACATGTTCAAAATACTCCGATTGAGCTGAAATTTTTACTGAAACGATCCTTATGACAGTCTATCATGCTGAAAATATTTTTTGGGTCAAAGGTCATTAAAAGGTCAAGGTCAAATTTTCATACTGCTTCCGATTAGCTTGAATTTTTTGTTTTTTCACTGCAATGATCCTTAGGACTTCCTAAGCATGTGAAATAGTTTCGAGATCAAAGGTCCTTAAGAGGTCAAAGGTTATTTTTTTTAAAATGCTCAAGTGACTACAGTTTGACTGACATGATCCATTATGACTTCTAAACATGTTTAAAATATTTTTGTGACAAGGTCATTTAGGTCAAAGGTACTACCTCTACTGGTTCAATCTGTTTCCAGATCATTGTTGGATTTCGCATCTGTGGCTTGATTTACTATTTACTCACTATGAGCTAGTAAAAGCCAATTCCCTGGGCACAGTTCAGTTAAACTCCCATTCAACCAGTTGTATTTAGAATATACCACCTGGTTTTTGGGTATGATATATGATACCCAGATTCCACAAGATAGTTCATGTCAATGTATTGTACAAGTACAACCCTCTGGACTGTGTCCTTGGTAGATAGCTTATTGTAACTCATAAGACTACTGGTTGATCAATTGTTCAGCAGGAGCGAGGACCATATTTTGTTATATTCACAGGAATTTACTGCCTTGCGAGCAAGGCAATGTCCTTTCGCCTGATTAAGTCAGTTCCTTTAAATATGTAAAATTGTCCGGAATGGATGGCTGTGTTGAGTAGGGAGGCCGTATGTAATTTTTTGTAAACTTAAGGGGAGTATAACAATATGGAGAGCGTGGCGCAATGGTTCGGGTATTCCGCCGTTGGTGCAGAGGTCCCGGTTCACTCCCCGGCGGGGTCACTTGCTGGGATTTAATTGGGTACCAAATTCTGGATTTGAGTTGTAGAATAACTATTGATTAAAACTGGAATTCCGCGCTCCCCGTGGTGTCTTTTGGACTTGGGCAAACGACCATGATAATACCCCGTCCTTCGGAGGGGACGTTAAGCCTTCAGTCCCATATACATGGAGAATCACACTGTATATGTAATCGCATCCAGTTTCGATAAGATAGGGTGAAAACCCCTGTCTGTCCCAATTCTTCCTGGATCCCTGGGGCATCATTGGCAAGCAGTGGTCCTGAAACACTGAATGATCGTACCATTAAATAAGACAAATAAATTTAAAAAAAAAACTAAATAAATAAAGAAGTAGACATTTACATTATCGGTTTAAGCTGCCATTTGTGATCCTTACTCCTCTTTTTGGTTTAGTTCACTAACTATTAGAAAAAGGTTTTTCGAAAATTTCAGTGATTTCGACGTTTTATTTTTGATGTTATGAGCAAATGTCCTGGCCCTGTGTTGTAATTTCTGTCCGTTTCCAGACAGAAAGGTACAAAATTAATTTCTTTAAGAGTAGATCCGAATATGCACAAAAGATTAGCAACACATACTTTACCAATGTGAACTGTTCAGAAAGAGACTTTTATATGCCTCTCTAAATTTGTTAGGAAAGTTGGGTGGGGCTGTGGACACAAATGCCCCTTTAATTTTTTTGTTACAATCGCCCTTCTTGAACTTTATAGTGCAAACTAAGAATTTTGGACAGTTCTAGGGAAACAGGAAACTCTGATTGTTCCATAAGGTACACCCTTTTTCGACATACTTTCCTGACACCCTATGAATTTGGGAAACCTTAGCAGAATTTAATGGAATAAACCCACGGTTCATGTGGGTTATTCCGTTAAGGATTTTTCCGATAGGTGTCCAGAAGTATGTCAGAAAGGTGTCACCTTATGGAAACCCCTGAACACTCAGGAATTTTGTTCTCGTCATATGGGGAACCCTGGTATATGCAAAACATGATGTCGAATAATCAGGTTGCATCCCCAAATCTCTGAGCTGGCCTTCCATTAAGAATCCTGGAATTAAAGGTGCAACGAGAGATTTCAAGGTCATCTATATTTTCTGTGATATGTATTTATTTCATATAATTAGAATGCTCGATAGATTCCCTATCTTTTATTTGTTAATGCAATAATCTTACAACAAAAACAAAAGGGATTATATGCTTATATTTCCAATGAAAACTAGGACGAATGTCGTATTTGCCTTTACGAAATTAGAAATTTCACAATTTTGTACCAACGAAACTGATTCTTAGATTAATCCTTCCCAGATGGGATTTTTTTTATATAAGCTTTTACACCAGTGCCAAAATAAGAATCTTTAACATTTTTTCGGTACATCCGTATTATTTGAATCTCTCTTGCACTCTTTTTAAAGGGCTGTTCCGATCCCTCTTTGGGACCCCCCCTGATTTACCCGGAAGTATATCGGATTTTGAAATATCAGATGAAGGCCGTATTTTTTCTCATTGTCGTCCGAAATTTGAGCCCGCGAATCCATTTCATTCCAGATATACATAAAACCTGCCGTTTAGTGGTTACCACTTTTTACACATTATGAATGGCTTGCAACATTCATATCACTGGCGTCTACGCATCAAAACCGCAAGTTTGTTTCCCACGGTACTTGATGGGTTGTATGTGCAAGTGCCAGGCTCTCATATCAAGTAGAGAACACAATACACATAAATCGGAACAACCACCTTTAACTTATCTACTTGCAAATAGGCTCACTTCTGTGATACCATGTTATCAGATTTATACTTGGGAAATTAAATAGATATAAAAATAGAAATGAGGTCAATATATCTTAACCATTTTTTATCTGAAGGGAAAACATAGTCATTCATTCCAAAGTCCATATTATCCAGTCAATGCCACATAGAACATTGATGATATTGATATTGAGCGATCTATGTACATGCTGTTAAATTTATGCTGTGGCATAATTAACTTTATAAAAAGACACTCTTTCATAGCAGTCACTTGCAAAAAGAGAGAGGTAGGTTGGTAGGTAGATAGATGGGGGAAGGTGGGTGGGTCGGTGGGTGGGTGGGTGACTGAGAAAGAGAGTGTGTCCTTGTTAAATGTGGGTGACCCAATCAACAACATCGTCCTCACACTTTATCCCATCAAAATTGAGATTACTGCAGTGGATTTTAACCAGGGATTTCAAAATATGTTCTGTAACAATATTTATAAATTAGGTTTATGTCTGCATATTTTAAGTTTTTTGTGCATTGGCAAGTAACAATCCAACGATGCACATGCGTTAGTTTGACCAAACTCATAGTAGCATGCACCCCTGCAGGACCAGTGCCATTATTTGTCGTCAAACTGAGCTTGTGGGCATGCATTGATTTTTTGCCAATTCACTTTGAAGCTAAAACTATTCAGCCATTAAGCTCTAATTTCCCCCCTAATTTGTTTTCTTTTCCCCAATTTTTTCTTGCCCCCCCGCCAGAAGAAAAATGACAGATTTTTGGCAAAAATTACCAAATTTGGGCACATGTCTGGTATTTTGGGTCAAAATTTGTTAAAAATCTCACAATTTTGCAAGTCCCCCAGAATTTCACTTTTGCCTCCCCCCAGAATTTCACTTTTGCCTCCCAAAATTTCCCTTTCCCCCATCTGCCGCCTCCAGAAAAAGAAGTCTGGTGCCGCCACTGGTGGTGTATGCAAGTAATACCCATGCACTGTCATTTGCACATATTAATGAGCTCATTTGCATATTTGCTCCCCGACGGGGGGATCTTGCAAGTTTTAACTTGCGATTTTTTAAATACTGATATATTATGATTCTTGATGTTTTTTTACTTGATGAATACAGGACACCAGTTTTAAATCTGCTTCCAGCTCCTCTACGATGACTGCCTATTAACAGGGATGACTCCAGATACAGAGAAACTAACTACTGTAACACTTTCCAATGGTGTAATATTTCCTATCTTGGGCATTGGTGAGTCTAATACACTTGCAGCTAACACATACCATATTGTTTGTAATAAATGTTTGCCCACTTATTATTTTCTCTTTTTTCAACCAGATGGTCCTAAAAATGGCAAACTTGAAAATAAAAACCGATAATTAAAAGGCCATGGTCCGATCACTAATAGCCTCGTATCCAGGGACCCCAGATTTCACCTGAAGTGGTCAAAATTTGGGATGAATTAAGTATTCTGCCACCACACCCTTCAACATGCAGTTAATTCCATTGAGGCTGCCAAATTCATAGGGTGGTGGCACAATACTAAATTCTTTCCCAAAATTTTTGTCTGAATTAGAAAGCTACTATTCTTCTTGTTTACCTTATGAAATCTAGGGCTAAAGGATGTTTTGGTCGACCAATATTATCTTTACACATTTAATGGGGCTTACAAAATGACATTTTTAGCTCCCATATCAAAACAAATTGAATTATCAGTGTGAAACTTGGGGCGGCCCCAGGGGGGTGGCAGGGGGGCAGCCGCCCCCCCCCCCTCCCCCGAGATTTTCAAAATTTAGGAATAAATTGCGCAAAAAGTAGGGTTTTTTAACCAAAATGAGTTCATTTTGTACTGTTTTGCCCCCCCCATTATGTTTCGCCCCTCCTATGATTTTACCCTGGTGCCGCCCCTGAGATCGGGTATTGGGGTCAAGGTCTTAAAATCAAGATGAAAAATTTGTATAATTAAATTGGGCCATCTCCCTTAAATAATCACAATTACAAAATTGGTGACAAATTTGCTGGCCTGAAACTGCATTTTATTTGAGCACAACTAGCTCTGTACATAATCAAATCGAAATTACATATGCTCATGTAAAATGTGATAAATGGACCATTTTAACATGATGGTATGCTATTCTTGTTTAGTTGTGGATGCAGCCATTGTTGATGTTGTTGAGGTTGTCCAAACATAGATCCTTTTGGTGCATGGAGCACTGGTATTCCCACACTGACTATGGTGTGGAACAGTGGCATAACCAGCAGGGGGGCGCAAGCCCCCCCAAAATGAACTGACCGATTGTACAGTGTCTATGGAGAAGGACCCAAATTTGCCCCCTCAGAAAATTCCTCGGCACCCCTTCTGCCCCCCCATTTGCAAGGTCTGGTTACGCCACTGGTGTGGAAATTATAACTGAACAAATGACTTAAAATAAATGCCCTATTTTATCCCCTGGCCAAAAGCCATGGGGGATATTGCAACTGCAGATTCCTTCTGTCCATGTGTGTGTGTGTTTGTGTTTGTGTTCCATTTTGGTGAGGTTAACTTGTTTATGTTGACTAAAAGGGTGAACTTCTACCAGATCCCAATGTAGGTAGTGGTGCAAGCAAGCAATACCTGTGGACTGTGTCATCATTATTTGTGCATATTAATAAGCTCATTTGCATATTTTCCCCTGCCAGTTTGCTCTCTTCCGGGGGAGGGGGTCTTTTTTTAACTTGCAGTATTTTTTTAAAAATCTCATACACACTGTCATATGACTTCCACTTGCATGTTTCTTCCACAATATCGTCACAATTTGTCACTTATATCAATTATTAAAGGGATTATTTTTAGCAGCGATTTGCTAATGCGAAACATCGACAAAATCATCAAAGTTCATATATTTATATTTTTGTTACTGGCATGGATATGCGAAGATAACCTGCAAGTGGTTGGCTTGAAATCCGTGTATTAAAGACAAGGCAGTACTTTTTATCTGATTCTGTAATTTCTATACAGCTATACGTGCGTATCAAAATTCTGACTTGAGATCAAAAAAGCCTTTCCCGGTGAATATCACAGATTTTCAGCGTGATATTGTGCACCATGATCAATACAGTTTGCCCTCAAACACAAACATTATTGATCTTTGTTTATTCTGTACTGGTGTAAACCCCAATCAGCTGTTTAGTGCAGATTTTGAGGCACCATCGCTGTATGTCTATTTGGGGGAGACGGTATGACAAATTTCCTCAAATATTTATTTTTTTTCACTATTTGGTGGTTTGTTTCTACATTAAAGCAGTTATATGGAATTGTACACACTTGTCCCTGATTTATGTTAAAAGAATGCATTTCCACATTTTTTCGATTCTCTCGCATTATTGCTGCTAATCCCTTTAATGTGTCTGAAATGCTTCTTGTGCATGTCTTGATAAATTTTAATGAAATGTTAATGCAGTGACCCTTGGAAAGGGGACATAAAAGGTGCACACCACTTTTATACTTACAGCAAACACTTTACAGTTGAGTATTAATTAGTGGTGAGGAGAAGACTGCTGTAATTTGACCCAATCAAGCAAACCTTTTGAACAGGAGGTATAAAAAAGGTTACATCGGTTGTTTAATTTTTGATCTACAAATGCACTTCTGATTCAAACAATGTCAGACATTGATTTAAAGGTGTGTGTTCCGATCGTCTTTGGGATCCCCCTGATTTACCTGGAAGTAGTATCAATTTTGATATCAGATGAAAGGCTGTATTTTTCTCATTGTCGTCCTGAAATTTGAGCCCTCAAATCCATTTCATTCCCAAGGTATAACAAAAAACCGTCGTTTTAGTGGTTAACCATCAATATTAGCACAGTATTGAATAGGGCTTTGCAACGTGTATTATTGCGTCTACCATCAAAACCACAAGTTTGTTTCCCACGGTACTTGATGGGATGTATGTGCAAGTGTCAGGCTCTCATCATATCAAGTAGAGAACACAATACACATAAATCGGAACAACCACCTTTAAAGGCTGACTCAGAGATTTCGAAATATAATATTTTTGTGTAGAAATTAAAAATAGACAACTAGAAATAAAGATAGTAACCAAAAATGCTTAATTCCAAAGTTAGAGATGAATGGGATGTTTTGTTTTCATGTAGTAAACGATTATGCATAGTATGACAGTGCCATAGGATACCGTATATAACAACATTTCTGGATCCGGAATTTTAAAAAAAGTTGCGATTTTCTATATGAAGGACTTCGATTTGAGCTTAATTATTTCACGCAGTGATTATTATATGGACAAGCATTATGTATATGCAAAAAACACAATTTGTTTGAAAATTGAGGGCGCACTCCCCGGGAAATATCCGACTCAGCCTTTAACCCTAACCCAATGGGAACCCAACCCTAACCTGTTTTATTTTCGAACTGACTACTTTTATTTTCGGACTGACGATGTTACGGACAGTAGGTTTGAGACTGATGTAGGGACCCCTGCAGACAACTATAAATGTTCCAATATTTTTTTTCTAAAATTTCAAAATGATTTATTTTCATGACCTTATTCATAATCAGCATGAAAAATGCATTAAAATGAGTACAAACAAGCCTAGTCTTAGGTTAGTGGCTTTGAGATGGCTTCCCAATTGGAATCCATCTGAAAAGCAAATCACTTGTTAAAGTGGAAAGGGTTAACAAAATAATTTTGCTACACACAGGTACTGCACTGACGGGTGGATACGGCCATGATGCCGTGGTTTGTGCTCTTAAAGAATGTGGCATCCGACATATAGATACGGCAAGAATGTACAGATGTGAGCATCTGATTGCTAATTCTATCAAAGAGAGCGGTGTATCAAGGAAGGAATTGTTCATCACGAGCAAAGTTTGGCCGACTCAGTATGGATATGATGAAGTGAAGAAGACAGTGAAGAAATCGTTGAAGGAGTTGGATGTGGATTATGTTGGTAAGAAGTAATCCTTGGATGAAACATAAGACAAACACTGTTTTAATCAGGCGGTGGCGGCCAAGCCTCATTCATTATTGCAACTCACCCAAAATGTCAAAAGAAATTGGTGCTTTGATGTGGGTCGGTCATGAATGTTCCCATGACCCACATATGACCTCGTCCTCCTTCGTTATTCATACAAAAACATTCAGAAATAACCTTTCCAGTGTCGTTGATTCTTCAACTCCAACAGTTTTGGAATAAGAAAATATTCCTTGACAACATATAAAAATTTCAGAATTTTTTGTCAAGATTTCGCTTTTACGTGTTAAACCAATGGCGACGTCTGAAATTTGTATTTCTTGGCCGCCCTCCCCTGGTTTTGATCTAAAACTTAAATGGTTAGAATCTAACCATGGTTAGCATCTAACTAGAATCTGAGTAGTTGAATTTTTCCACCTATACTTTGTTTCGTCTGAAGTATGAAGTGGCGACGCGTGCGTACACCCAGTGCCGCCTTTCAGTTGCAGTGCACTTGTGCTCTACCTACGCGCGTGCTGAAAGTCGGTTCAATGTATACACCCACGTCGCTACTTCATACTTCGAGCTGGACAGAGTATAAATGTTATGTCTTTTGAATCTCAAGTTTGCAAGGAGTCTTTTGGTGAATGCAAAATTGGAAGAGAAACGATCATTTTAACAGCCCAACATAGGCTTTACACCGATTAATTAGGAAATCAAGGTTTAAAGTATATTTTGTAATAAAATTCATATGCCCGCCTTGCCTTGCTGTCTCTGTCACATATGACGATTGGCGACTACTTCTGCACAGTTTATAACTTTCTTCCTCCATACAGTTCTGTTTTGAGCAATTCTCTTAGCTTTTATCTACCTGTAGCCTGTCCACTCCTTCATGTTGTCAAACAGTGGCGTAGCCGGGGGGGCAGGGGAATCTTGCCCCCCCCTCTTGCCCCTGAAAAATTAGTGATTTACATAGGCCATATACTATACTAACAAATTTTAATATATGCTTGCGCCCCCCCCCCCCACGCCACTGTTGTCAAACCATTGCTGCTTCTGTCTTCCTCTCTTGCATTTTCCAGAGGTCTTTTTGAAACTGCACAACTGAAAAAGATGATTTTAACAGCCCCAAATTTGGTACATTAAAATGTTATTGGACATCCTGTGAATTTTATGAATATTCATGTTTCTCCATGTTTATTTTGTGTAGATCTGTACCGTTCACTGGCCTCTATGCCCACATGGAAACCAAAAATCAAAAAGATCTGAAGCACGAATCATGCAGGCACGGGGAAGAGGTACCAGCAAGGTAGGTATAAATAAATATTTTTTTTTTTTTATGTTTCAGAGGAAAATGGTGTCACCGGCAAGGAGGTCACATACTAATCTCCAAACATTCTGTATGGCAATCTATATGAATGTTTGTAACAACACATTTCCGGGACCCGTGGCAATTCCTGGGCCTCTCACACAAGGATTTTAGCGGTTTAAAGATCTGGCCGTTGTAACACATGTGTGTGTTATTTTTTGTTAATCCTTTTTCAAAATTGCTCATTAGGAAAAACCTTAACTCCAGTTGCCACTGAACTTGGGGTGTAGGTGCACCATAGAGACCTGCATGGCATGGTAGGGTTGAAGGTTGAATGTCACATACAAATGTCATAGGTCATTGGAAGTTTCATTGGCGTGAAAGACAATGTTGAAGATCTGCAAAAGTATATTGAAAATTTCGTCATGTATGTAAATGGGTCTCTTTTTCAAAACTTCTCAAATTTGTGTGCTGAAAAGTAGGCCAATTCCTAATCGAAAGCCAAAAATTTGCTGAAATGGTGAAATTTTAAAAAAAATAGGGCAGAATTGTTAGCGTATAGGTCCCAATCAATGAAATTAAGTATAAGGGGGGAAATTATTGTCCCTACTGTAATAACGCACTTTAATATATGCTTGCCATCGA
Organism: Ophioderma brevispina; assembly: GCA_023653785.1. NCBI lineage: Eukaryota > Metazoa > Echinodermata > Ophiuroidea > Amphilepidida > Ophiodermatidae > Ophioderma > Ophioderma brevispina. Next base: position 4,551 of record JAMKCH010014953.1, on the reverse strand, counting down.
AATATATGTGACATCCCCCTTTTCCCCACCACAACAAGCTGGGTTTGCCACTGGTAACAGGTCTCAAAGGTAGATGTTGGCTCAGTAGTGGCGTAACAGGCGGGGGGGGGGGGGGGCAGGTTTACCCCCTGAGACTTTGGCCGGGAAAAAAATTGCACAAAATCATGCTAAATCAGCCGTTTTTAACCCTCTGACTGGGAAAATTTGCCTTTGGACCCCCCTGAGAGGGAAATTTACCAAGACTGAGAAATTTGCCACCTCAGAGCAGGCAGGCCAGATACGCCATGGCGTTGGGTGCAGCACTGCTCTGCTCCAAGGCATGTCACAGTCAAGCAGTTACATTTTTATACAAACATTCCCATGTTCATTTTAATCTTCTATTATCACTGGCATACCCAGGGGGTGGGCATGGAGGGTTGGTGGGCATGGATGTGCGCAAACACACACTATAGATCAGAGGAAAGTACTCTTAAAGTAGGCAGTTTGGGGTTTCTTGCTTAAATTGTTGCTCCCATTGGTGGCACCAGGTTAGTATCATATTTTTGGGGGGGGGACGCAAAAATCTCTAGAGGGTAGTCGTTTGGGGCTCAGGGGATGACTCTTTTAAAACTTACCAATTTTGTTCTGTGTGAAACCCACTTGCCATGTGACACTTGTACGTTTGAATATTTTTTTTTAAATAAGACTAATCTAGCTCATGTTGGGGCAGTGCTCAATTTGCTGGGTGCACAGATGTATCTAGAATTTCTCCAGCCACATGCAGCCTTAAACTCTACATACATATCACAGTACATGTTGGGCAGAAAACAAAGTTAGTCTTATAGCTTTTTTCTATTGGACCATTCAGGGATTTTAATGAAGGATGATATTCCCTGATAAATAGTGTATGATAGCGGAAAGGGGATAATTTCTCTGGCGGCATGGAATTTGAGAAAAAACAAACTCAGGACCATAAGTGTGGCAGAGATCACTCGCAGGTTGCCCCCTGTGGGAAAAAAAATTTTTTTTTTTTTTTTTTTTTTTTTTTTTTTTTTTTTTTTTTTTTCATTCCACCATCTGTATGTGATGTCTGTGAAGTTAGTGATTGTCTGTGCTTTTGCCAATATAACACTGGGAAAGCAAATAGGCCTGCAAAATGTGCGCTTAGTGCTCTAATGGAAAAGGCCTTGTTAAAAGTCAGGATGCATGTTTTCATGCTGTTATCATTGCTGTTTCAGGTTTATGACAGGCCATCGGTGTTTTTGTTAGCAATTTTGAAGAAAAATCATCTTAATGATCTTAAAGAGAAATGGACAAGTTACCTCATATGAATCAGGTAGGTGGGAATTATTATTATTAAACTGCATATTTAGTCAGGTCAGGTTTTCTTTAGTCAGGTCAGGTTTTTCTTTAGTCAGGTCAGGGTTTTTCTTTTAGGCCGGTCAATCTTTTTTTGAGGGCCGCTACTGGTATCTGGTAGCCAACCATTGGGTTTCTAAGGAAATTTGTTGATGGAAGGTAGCTGGTTACCCTGGTAGAACTAAAAAGAAGATCTACCTACAAAGGGGTCGCTCTGGTGCTGTCAGATCTGGAAAGCTAATGGCGGGCATCCAGGCCCATCAGGAAGGGACACCGGTTCGATTATCATTGTGCTCCAATAAATGACAAAAAAAAAAAACTTGATTTGGTTTGAAAATTGAGGGCGCCCTTCTTGGGAACTATGGGAAAGAGTCCAGCCTTAAGGTTTTTCTGACCTTTGGGCATTACATCCATTGTGATACCGAACAATACATACGATGCTGCTGAACTTGTCAGAGGAGTGTGTCGGATATAAATTTAGGTGATATTTTCCACCATTTTACCTACCTTGGTGATGTCACACCACCATCTTCAATACATAGAAATAGTACTCAAAAAATTCCACAACAAAATTAAGCCAAATTTTATAGGATACTCATTCAAGGGGACGGCACAAGGGGAGTGTGGGGGGGGGGGGGGGAACCCGACCTTGTTTGCATCATGTTTCGTGCATTTGGTGCCATGTCAATATCTGGTCCCACTTTACCAGGGGCTGCTTCCATTATGATTGGTTAATATTTTATGTGTGTTCATTCTGGTATTCATTTGGGCTTCCTGCCTTTGAACAAAATATGGATCTTAGCTTTCTGTTTCTGTTGAAAAATGCCTAACGCTAAAGTGTAGCCAAAAACAGGCAGAAGGAGTGGTGCGCATGTAGAGTGTGCATAGTTTGCTGTTTCAGGTGGTTAAAGTACTTGAGTATTGAAGCTGTAGGTTCCCGTATAGTTGTTAAGTTGTATGGTAGATTGTTCCAATCACAGACAGCTTTTGGCCAGTAAGAATATTGTGAAAGGCAGTCCTTATTTGAGGATATGCGTTGATAAGGAATTCAGATGCAGAGTGCCTTGACGGACGGCGAGGTGGCTGAAGGAGGTCATCGACCGGTTGGTAGGGAGGAGTCCCCATCCGGCTTTATGGCAGAGTGGGTCAACGCTGGCGATCCTAAGTGTGTTTTCAAGGAGTCCCACTCCAGGACGGTTAACATATCCTGGACACTACTGGTTTTCCTGTAGTCATTCATGACAAATCTTGCCGAGCGTCTTTGCACCATTTCCAGCTTGTTAATCAGATCTTTTTGGTATGGGTCCCATACGCTAGATGCGTATTCCAAATGAGGACGGACTAGTGACATGTAAGCATTTTGTTTGATTTGTTTGGTACACGAGTACAGATTCCTTTTTATGAATCCGAGCTGTTTGTTTGCATTTGATGTTAGCTAAATGCCTTTGAAAAGTCAGGAGAATATGAGTGTCAGATAAATGGATGGGTCCTCTTCATTAAGGATTGGTCGGTGATTAGGGTACATTTTCACATGAAGTAGGTCATGAGGCCAAAAGTTTAATCAAATTCAATTCATTTAATTTATTTCACAGATTGAAGTACACATACACTACTACCCAAAGAAATTAATCAAGTTTTGCGATGATCTAGGAATTAAAATCACAGTAAGTTGATTGGAGATATTTGGGGAGAACTTCATACTCTTGTCTGGTCTCCAGCTAAACGGTGATATCATGGGGCAACTTTATATTCATGCTAGCATTTTGATTGTGCTGCCCCAGGAGGGGAGGGTGCTCAAGTTTGGTTAGGGATGTGCCTCCGCGATTTGGGAAGTAGGACCCACATCTATTCCAAATTTTGCCAAAAATGGGACCCATAGCTATACCAGTGATGCAGATTTTAGGGGGTTACATTTTTCCAAAATTTGCTATTTTTCATCAAAATTTCAACCTTTTTTGAAAATTTAGCTTCAGATTGAGGACATTGGTCTCACTTTTTGATAAATTTTAGAAAATTTTGAAAAAGTGACCTATCTCTATACCAAAATTGGCATGAAAAAAGGTAATTCATATATCAGTGAGACCCACATTGACGGGACATCCCTCTATGGTCCCCAGGTCGCTGCCTTTATTCACATGGGTGTAGTACTCTGAGTCTGAGAACAGCTTGCACTCATTAGACAACAAACAAAAAGAAATGCAGTGATAACCCGTCAGCTTGAGGCTGAACCAGAGGGTGTTTTGAACCAATCCCATAATGCATTGCAATGCAATGTGCCTATACTGTACTGTACTAAACACATGTCAGTACTTAGGGATAAAAGTGTTCAAGTTTATGGATGACATTTTTACATGATCATGATCAAAATCCCTTGAGTACTAGTGCTTTGTGGACTAAAATGAGAGCAAATGTCAGGGTTTTTATGTGTTAAGAATAGGATTTTTGTGGGATAACATGACCTTATTGAGCTGAAATTTCCAGGTGCATTGTGGGATGGACTCAATGCACACTGAGGCTGAACAGAGTGCAGTGACTTTGCATTAGCAGGGAAATAATGAATGCCAGTCACTTGAATATTCATTCTTAAACAGCTGTGGAAATGTAAGCAATTTCATTGGCTGATGCCCGGGTTCAATTCGCATGATTGAACCCAGGTAGTACGCACTGCGTATTGACGTTATTTTTAGTTTTGCTACGTTCGCTCGCGCCTGCCAACGTTGCGTCTCGTTGCGTATGATCGTTGCGTTCAACGGGTTGTTCGATTGTTGTCACTGGGTGGTGGCAGTCCTTTCTTGTTGTATTTAAGCCGTAAAGCATCGCGAAATTGGGTTAAAGATGACCTTAAATGATAAAGCTGTTTAAGAATGAGAATAAAGGTATGATTTTGGGAACCGGTACTCTCTTTACGACGAATTGAACCCGGCGACACCATTATTTTTGCGTGGAAGAACTCGGCCTCCGGCCTCGTTCTTCCACTTAAAATAATGGTATCGCCTTGGGTTCAATTCGTCGTAAAGAGAGTACCGGTTCCCAAAATCATACCTTTATTCTCTAAATGTAATTTCCCCAGTGCATAATCAAGGACATGCCCAGAAACCACGAACCAATTGAGGGAAGTGGCTGGGTGCAGTGTCATTTTTGTGTCGTCTGCAAGAGGGCAGATATGGATTGCTATGGTAGTGTGTCTGTGTGTGTGTGTGTGTGTCTCTGTGG
>JAMKCH010014952.1:0-27308 GCA_023653785.1 Ophioderma brevispina | reverse complement strand
CCGTCAGGGTCGGTCTTATCTCCCACCCTCCACTGTGCTGGGCCTTTGCCTTCATTGCAGTCTCTCAACCTTTTATCTCCCCCGGCCGCTCCCCGTGGGGTTCTTCTTTGTGTTCTGATCGAGCCCGCCTCTTAGGGGGCCCGCTCCTCTGTTGTTTGGGGTTAGTGCTTCTTTGCCCCTCGTCCTTTACGGCGGGTCGCCTTGCACTCTCTCGGTTCCCTCCCGGATCCTCAGTTGTTCGCAAGGCTGTTGCTGCCTTATGCCCGCCTTTGCCGCGGGGTGCTTCGGCCCTGTTGTCCCGGGCCTACGTCGCGCTCCTGTCTCTGTCAGAGCCCTTCCCCTCCTCGCCTTTCCTTAGGCTTGGGGTTTTCTCTGTGGGATTCGCGGCTCTGCTCTCTCCAACAACTTTGGCCAGGTCATTTACACCACATTATTAAGTCTAAGGCCTTCCTCACCCCTGGTGTACTCCACTGTCTATGTGAGTTATGGGCTTCCTGACATTTGGAATTCAGTATTCCATGGTGTGTTGGGGGGGGGGGGGGTGCTCTGCGTTTTTTGATTCAGCCTCCTTTCCAATGTTGACTTCCTGCTCCAGGCCTCCCACCAGCATGATATGAGATGTGTGCGTCCGCGTGGGCTATGGGCCAAAACGGAAATGGGGAAGAGTCATGGTCGCCAGGGGTGTGACCTGGGGTCACTGGTCATTCCAATTCCTCTTTTTTAGGGGTGCTTAAATGGTATTTGGGGCATTTCACATCTCAGAAGGAAAATGCATAGTTTTCAGTCAACATTGGAAAGGAACTCAGGCTTCAGTAGATATTTATAAAACATAATGTAGGTTTTTGAATATTGCTTTAGTGATCCCAGCTGTTAGACACAACACCCCCTGTGATCACTGGGTTGTTCCTTCTGACCTCACTGAAACTGCACCACAAGGAACACAACCTCTGCATCTGTAAGTTGGACAACACTACTGCCACTGTGATGTCACTGCAAGTTCAGCTGTTTTTGCAACACATATCCAGGAGCCACTTTTTTGCCACTGAGTCACCTCCAGTGTCCTATGTGTGTCGCCGACGAAGCTGGAAATAGCAACTTGCAATTTCATGGTCACAGTTCAGAGTTAGACAGAGATAAAAGCAGCTTATTCTGCTTTAAGTAGTAGGTGGTGCTTCTCAGGCCCCTTCAAAGCTGTTTTCTCTGCTGCCCACTATAACTTATATCAAGTACTTCACTGTCTTCTGTTCAATTGAAGTTTCTTCTGCTTTTTTTCGACAATTATTTGCATGCTGCTTTTGAAGACCAAAGTGCAAGACTAAGAATAATCAATAGAAAGTAATAATTTGTTCAACCTGTAACCAAAACAAGATTGCCTATAAATCCCTAGATTAAGGCCTTTGTTAAATGCAGCATGGAAAGCTTACATATGTTTTAGAGCTTAAAAATTGGGTTATCCCCCTATTAAGCTGTAGCTCAATTTGGTGGAGCACTGGTCTTTTTAAATCATGCTTCCAGCCAAGTTTTCTTGCAATTTTGCTGTTTATGGTCACAGTTCAGAGTTTGTCAGCTGGCATGTTTTAAATATTTTAGTTAGGGCAGTTGGTGCCTGTTTTTAAAAGTAGCCTTTCCTTGCTGCATTAGTTTAAGTGACATCAAATAGTTCAAAATCTGCATGTCTTTGGGAAATTCCACTTGCTACACAATAATTCTTATTGTATGTTTGCTTTATTTGAGACCAAGAACTTCTATAAATGTTACTTGATAATAATCATAGGACAATAACAAATTTAGAAGACATGCGTATTGCCAGCAACCACAATCAAAATTGCATAATAAACTTACCAGCATGCCATTTCATTATAAGATCCTGGTAAAGGCCCTGTTTTACAATGTAATATGGAATGTCTTGGCATATGATTAACATTCGAGATTAACTTTTCAAAATTTTAAAAAAAAATTTTATTGGGTGTGTTTCCCAGAATTCTGGATTTTTGGCCTTAAAAACCATTCCCGGACAATGTAAAAAAAAAAAATACATTTTTTTTTTCAATTTCTGATTCAATTGTTTAATGATAAGTAGAAACTGTCAATCAAAACCAAGTTTTAAGTACCACTTTATTTAGGAGAAGGGGGTCTTGTACCTTAAAATCGCGTAAAAAATACGTTCCGCAGAGCTCCACCAGATGATGCGCTAAAATTTGACCTTGCCGTCAGTTAAATTTTGGAATTTCAGGAAATGGGACAACTCCTCTATTACATCTCTGAACATTTATTTCTATTGACTGATCTGCTGATATACAGAACTGTCTATAAAAGGTAGTATAGGTAATAACAATGATCTATAGATATAGATTTCAGTACTCTCTTCAAATTCCATATAGGAGTTAAAGGTGTTTGTTCCGATTTCCACTGACTTAGCCAAAATCAGTATCAATTTTGATTTCAGATGAAAGGCCATATTTTTTTCTCATTGTTGTCTTTAAATTTTAGCCTTTAGATCCATTTCTTCCCAACGGTAGAAAAAACCTGCTGTTTAATGGTTAACTATCAATATTAGCGTAATTGTGAGCGGAGCATTGTAATATATGCATTATCGCTTCTACCATAAAAACATAAGTTAGTTTTCGAAACTTGGTGGGGGAGTGTATGCAGGTGCCAGGCTCTCATATCAAGTAGAGAACAGGACACACTTAGATCAGAACAAACACCTTTAATATTAATCTTGATTAGTATTTGATCTACTTGCTACCTTAAACAGTCGTGATATTTTTCAGTACTGTATAAGTACGAGCAAAAATACCATGTAGCCATGTAATTGATAAATGTGCATTTTTCCCCTAAAAGTAAATTTGTGTTTGATCGTGTACTATATAATTACTTCAGTGACCTCTGTGGACACCACACCACCTGTGATCAATGGTTGTCCCTCTGACATCACTGAGATCGCACCACAAGGAACAACCTCAGCTGCTGTAAGTTGGACAGCACCTACAGCTACTGATGATGTCACTGCAAGTGTCAGCTGTTTTGCAACACATAATCCAGGAACCACTTTTCCCATTGGAGTTACTCAAGTGACATATGTGTGCCAAGACCAGTCTGGAAATGAAGCAACTTGCGGTTTTATGGTCACAGTTCAGAGTTAGTACAAACATAAAATCAGCTGATTTGCTTGAAGTAGTAGGTGGTGGCTTCTCAGACAACTTGAAAGCTGTTTTCTGCAGGACTATAAATGATATCAAATACTTCACTCTCAGCTGTTTTAATGAAGTTTTTGCTTTCTACATGTTATTTGCATTGCTGCTTTTTGGAGACCAAGTGGAAGACTAAGAATAAATCAAATAGAAAGTAATAATTTGTACAACCTGCAACCAATACAAGATTGCCTGTAAATCCCTAGTTTAAGGCCTTTGTTATATGCAACATGGAATGCTTATAGAATTTGGTAAGATGTTTTAAGCTTAAAAATTGCTGAAAATAGGGGTTAGTCCCACTTAAGGGATGGATAGCTCAGGTGGTAGAGCACTGGACTTTACGAATAATGCTTCAGCCAAATTTTCTTGGAATTTTGCAGTGAATGGTCACAGTTCAGAGCTTTTTAAAGCTGCTTTCTTGTTGCATGAGTTAAAGTGACATCAAGTAGTTCGTGATCTGCATGTCTTTGGAAGATTTTGGATCTGGATCAATTTATCCTCCAGTAAAGCGGGTTCCCCCATCACTCTAGAGCATGATATTCTACTTGCTACATAATAATCTTTATTGTATTTCTGCTTTATTGAAGACCAAAGAACAGGAATAGAAAAAAAGAAAGCATTTCTTTTACCTGCAGCCACAAATCTATATGCACATTAGATTTTTTAGCGATTTGCTAAAGACTTCTGACAACTTGTAATTCACTTTAAAAATCATGCATAAATGCCTTTCAAAATCTTGCAGGACTGTCATGAGACAATGGCTAATACTTTTTATGCTTTGAGTAATGCTTCTTAAATACCTAACCTATATTATATTTTTTGATATTTTTTGAGTCTAATTATGTGTACCGAATAATTGCTTCAGGGACCCCACCTGTAGACACTACACCACCTGTGATCACTGGTTGTCCCTCTGACATCACTGAGAATGCACCACAAGGAACAACCTCAGCTGCTGTAAGTTGGACAGTACCTACAGCTACTGATGATGTCACTGCTGCTGTTGAATGTTTTACAACACATACTCCAGGAGCCAATTTTCCCATTGGAGTCACTCAAGTGTCCTATGTGTGTCAGGACGAGGCTGGAAATGAAGCAACTTGCGGTTTTATGGTCACAGTTCAGAGTTAGTACAAGGATGTGTATTGTGCCTTTGTACATTTTGGGTGATGGTTTTCTGGTCTCAGCAAATCTGTTTTCTGATGTATGACTTTGAAGCTCATTATATACTTCCTTATGGTCTGCTGGTCTTTGGCATATTCTGCCTGCTATATCATTAAACATTGCTTTCTTATTGTAGACTATAGAGAAAAAAATAATTTTACAAAAATATATATTGCCTACTGCTACTACCACCAACTAAAGTTACGATATTTAAGCTAATATGTCCTTCTCAACAACTAGTGTAGAGGCCTATGTGATTAACATATTCTTTCCCTTGAGTGGAATACCTTACTTAAAAACTTTAATTTTCATTCCTTACAAAATGATATAGATATACATTGAGTATTAGGCTATTACTTATGAATTCATACTACTTCAGAGAGCTACTTAAATCTTGCACAGAGGTGATCTGTATTTCCAATAAAGCTATCTAATGGACTCTACCTTTTGTAATCTACTCTCCTGAATAAAAGAGTAATAATTGGAGAATGAGTCTTCCATAGAGGTGGATTCAAATGTAGTTAGCCAATGTGCTATTTCCTTTCGAATGTGGAAAGTTGTACCCAAATCTTCCACAAGGGCAGTGCAGATTTCAAGTGGAATAGTGCATCGTAATTTAGATTTTGTCTCAAATATGATACTGTAAACCACATGCATTCTTTGGCAACATTGTAAAGCAACATCCCATGAGAAGATACTATTAAAGACACATTCTGAAAATATTTGATTTCAATCACATAACAGAATAGCCTTTGAGGGGGTTTGTTATTCAGGTGGAAAGTAGTCTATAGAAAAAAAGCTCAGAAGTTACCCAGAATTTAGGGGCAACATTTTTTTTAAATGATTGAGTATGTTTTTAACTTTGATTTTTTACAGCTGGTTATTTTGTAATATTTTACCTACCTTTTGACTTGAAAACAAACATCAACTTGAATTTAATATGCCAATATATCTATATGACTCTTCTACAGCATGTACTGTATCCTTGTTTATATTGTTTGTATAGTGCTACATTTATTTTGAAGATATATTTCCCAGAACTATTAGCGATAAAATTGAATGGAAATATTTGATGGCAATTAGTAATGCAAAGCATTTGTTCAAAATGGGACTTCTTAATTGTATACCAAACATCTGGTTCAATGACCCTTAGCTAGCTGTAGATACTCCACCATTTGTGCACAGTGGTTGTCTTTTTGAGAATGCACCACAGACATTTTCTACTGCTGTAAGTTGGACAAGACCTACAACTACTAATGATGTCACTGCTGTTGTTAACTCTTTTACATCACATACCTCCAGAAGATGACTTTGCCTCTGGAGTCACTTAAGTGGCACATGTGTGTGTGAAGATGAGGCTGGAAATGAAGGAACTTCAGTTTTATGCTTACCATTTGGAGTTACTGAGATACAAATTAGCGTATTCTTGGCGGCATTAGGTGATGATCTTAGTCTCAGCAAAACAGTTGCTGTTGCATAGGTAGACATGCAATCAAATCATCATGGTCTACCTGCTTGTCACTTAAGGATTCCACTTGAAACATAAAAAAGTTCTGTTTCTAACTTGTTCAATCAAGAACTGTCTAAGCATCATACTTGTAAAGCAGGATTTATCCTGTTAACTTTAACATGACACAAGGCTGCAAAACACTGCAACAAGGGAAACATCCATTGACAACTGCAGACACTCTGTAGATGATGTTGGAAATAGAAATCAGACATATGGGAGCAAGGTTGTTCAGTTACCTAAAATACAGAGTTCTCTTGAAAAGAGGCAGTCTATTGGAAACCATTAATCAATGAAGAATATTCAACAGAGCAGATGATGAGTGAGTGAGTTCATGGAACTTGAAAACTAATTTGGGGTGGCCATGCTCTGGATCCTTTGCAGGTGTAAGATGTCACTTTCCTTGCATCCTAGGAGAAGCCAATTCACTTAATATAACTTTGACAGAACAAGTGCATGAATGACAGTGTTATAAGTGTTCTGATCAATAAATCTCTGGAAACTTGATATGTTTCAAAGAAAGGAATTCACATCAGACATTGGGTGGATTCTAGCAGGATGGCTCCTGGCTATGGCTGCCAGTAAGGAGATGAAATATGCAAACCTGGATTGGTGTATATTGCCAACCCATAGGACTAAAGTCAATAGTTAAAAGATAAAATAATGGAAAACCAGAATGACACAAACAGGTTAGCTCTTAACTCAAATGATTATAAAACAGACAAGGTAAAAAAAAATCATTTTGTAATATTTCATTAAACATTTTTGTCCCAATTCATTGTAATATTTGACAAAATCAAGAGAAGTAGGATTAAGCAATGTAGCTCAGCTCTATCCATTACATTAATATGTGCACTAATAATTAATTCAGCACACTCTATGGACACTACACCACCTGTGATCAGTGGTTGTCCCTCTGACATCACTGAGATTGCACCGCAAGGAACTTCTGTTGTTGTAAGTTGGACAGCACCTACAGCAACTGATGATGTCACTGCAGATGTCACCTGTTTTTCATCACATACACCAGACTCTGTTTTTAACGTCGGAGTCACCTCTGTGACCTACGTTTGTCGGGATGCTGCTGGGAATGACGCAACATGCAGTTTTCTAGTCACAGTTCAGAGTTAGTACAATATGTGATTACTGAAGCTTTTCTGGTCTCAACACAGCTGTTTCCTGCTGCACAAGTTTGTTATTCTGCCTCTTCTGACCTCTCTAATGCTGCAAGATTCTGCTGATTTGTTTTTGTATTTATTTTAATGTAAATAATAATATCTAGGCCTGAAAATAATTAAATTCCTCTGAGGTTTTTGGTGTATGGGGATACAAATCTTATTGTAAAACTCCAAAAGTAAACACATCTTTAAGCATCTTTTATTTCTTTTATGTGCAGTGGACTAGAAATTCTGTAAAAATGCATTTCAATCAGTTGCCAATGGTAATGCCAAAATGGATCTATACTCATTACTGTGGCCTGAAAATATTTCAATTCATTTGAAATGTCCTTGTTATGGTATAAGAAATGGATACATGCCATCTGCATTTGCACAGAACTGTACTATAGATGGTGAATGTGAGTGTGTGAGTGTGTGTAGGGTGTATAGGTTGTGTGTGTGTGTGTGACAATATGAACTTTTGATTCACTTCAGTACTTTTCAGCTATTTTTCATTCTACTGCAGATATTACTTTTTTTACCAATACATTTACCTCTGTATGTGGGAGAGCGTGGCCTAGCGGTTAGGGTGCTTGCCTCTGGCGCAAATTTCCCATCAAAATTCCCGGGTTCGAATCCCGGTGGGGTCGTGGCACTTGCTGGGATTTATTCGGGTACTATCAATTCTGGATTTGATCTGTATACCAGCTATTGATTAAATACAGAATACCGCTCTCCTCCATGGTTCACTTGGAATTGGGCAAATGGATCATGAAAGCATCCCGTCCTTCGGAGGGGACTTTAAGCCGTCGGTCCCGTGTACAGAGAGTCACAACTGTACATGTACATCGCAGTCAGTGTCGAATAAGAGTAGGGTGTAAACCCCTGACTGTTCCCAATCCGGCCCAGCCTCAAATAGCGGGCCATGTTAGGAGCATCCGTATCATGGATACACGCGGCCCGGATCAGCACACTAGCTGAACAAATCCTGACACCACCACAAAGCCATTACCAATGACTTGTGGATACGAGCAAACAAACAAACCTCTGTATGTGTGTTAGTCTTGGCAAAGGTTGGGTTATGTGTAAAGCTTGACTACAATATGTAGTTTATGTATCTATCAGGTATTAAGTTGGTTTGATTGCTATGGATTCCCTTTTGCATTAGGAGCACATGGTGTGTCCACTTTAATCAACACCAGTAGGACAAAATTATCTACAATCAAGTCAATAGTCTAAAAAAGAACAAAATATGAAATGACATAATTGGATTGCTAGCTCTTAATCCAATGCTTGCAGGACTGACAAAATTTTTAAAAATATATATTTTCTAATTTCCAATTATGCATTATCTGTGTAAACACTTACTTGATTCACGATACTGATTATCTGCATTTCTAAGAAATCAAGTAAAGTTTTCTGGTGATATAGCAAAACCTATGAATCTCTATGTTTACTATAAAGTAGATAGCTAAGGGTCCACCATAACATTTGTATTACACTATATATTTGTAGTTTAGAGCCTGTTTCTTAAAGTACAAGTCACATAGACTTCACCCCCTGAGCACTAACTGTCTTTTATATAGCATTTCTGATTGGATTATTTCTTCATATATCCATTATATATCCATTTTAATGACCATTTGAAATGCAGACTCTAAATTTGAAAGAGATACTAGCACATTTAAAACAAATTGTGCGCCCTCGAGATTTTTCAAATTTGATATTTTTGCATTGATGTAACACTTTTATATACATTAGCACTCACCTGAAATGATTAAGCCCAAATCATCACCCTTATTGGTAAACAGAACAATTTTATAATAAAATCATGCCAGAGTGATTTTATTCAGCAGACGAAGGAAATGGTGTTAACCACAAGAAAACACACCATAGTCGATTCCCACGGCATCCGCCCTGTTTTGACCGGTCTGTGACCTTTGTGGTTTTAATACCAATGAGTACGAGTCTGTGGTTTTTAAACTCAAGCCCTCTTCAGCCCTACCACCATTTTTACCACGTTGCTAATTGGCTTAAATATCACACAAGTCTCATTGTTACCATTTGGCAAGTAGTGTTCGTTGGGGTTTGAAGGAGGAGCCGTGAGTGATAATTATCTTTTTAACCATACAGTGTACAATACGCTTTTACCCGTATTTTATATAAATGTTTAAATGTGTGTACTTATAATTACTTCAGCAACCTCGGTGGACACCACACCACCTGTGATCAGTGGTTGTCCCTCTGACATCACTGAGATTGCACCGCAAGGAACTTCTGTTGTTGTAAGTTGGACAGCACCTACAGCTACTGATGATGTCACTACAGATGTCACCTGTTTTTCATCACATACACCAGACTCTGTTTTTAACGTTGGAGTCACCTCGGTGACCTACGTTTGTCGGGATGCTGCTGGGAATGACGCAACGTGCAATTTTCTAGTCACGGTTCAGAGTTAGTACAATATGTGATTACTGAAGATTTGCTGCACGCACGCAACAAAGATGTTTTCTGCTGCATGAATTTGCATGTACTTGTGCACAAAATGCCTACTTGTTTTCTGCATAATTCTGTTTGTTCATTATTTTGTAAACCTTAGAAGACTACTGCTTTGCCAGGAACTTGCTGTTATTTATATATATGCACATTTAACCTGCTCTGGGAAGACAAGGAACAAATGCAAATGCCACAAAACCATGTCACATCATGTAAATTGTAAATATTTGTGAAAAATACCCAACATTTTAGTGCAATTGTTCATTTCAGAAATACCAATTTTCTTATTTTTCCTACATAGAACATATGTTTATAATTTGAAAAGAATTTATTTGCAAGTTAGTCCGGTTTTTATAGGCCACCAGTTATATTGGAAATAAATTTGCATAAATTTGCATAAATTAATATTCATATCCTTTGTTAGTAATTGACAGAATAAAGTGCACCATTACCATAAAACAAAGGTTGACGTAAGGGCGAAACAGAATTTTTGCCTCAATGTCATTTTATATATACATAACAAAGGTAAAATTTACATTATGGAACATTAGTAACTGATAATAATAATGCTAATAATGACATTAGGACAAATTTATACATTATACATATTCATTACATTATAATGAATTGTACAATTGGCTGTCTATAGCAAAATTCTCTTAGAGCCCATCATACAAAATCTTTAAATTTGCATAATTTAATATTCATATCCTTTATTAATTAATGGAATAAAGTGCATCACTACCATAAAAACTGTATAATAATAGTTGATGTTAAGAGAAACACAATTATTTTCCCCAACATCATGATGAGTCATAATAAAAGCTAATTTCCCCCTAAGGTACATAATGGCTAATTTTCACAATAATAATAACCACACACAAACCCAAAAGCTAAATAATAATTAAAAACAAATACATAGCCTTGCTTACATGACATATGTCGCACATGTACATCTTTTTTCTGTAAGGCAATTTGTTACTCTGTCATTAAGTACACTGTTTCCTTGAAAAGCTTAAGAAGTGTAATGTAGTTGTTTGTAAACAGGTACATTTTAGTAGTGCAGATATCAAGTAGTTGCATGTATTTTTAGCAGTGATATGAAATGCACCGATGCCACCTTTGCCTACTTTTGTTTTCTTCAAGCACGCTCAGCATTTGCTAAAACTGGCACTTTTGTAGCATGTTATTTAGTTAAAAAGATTTTTTTACATGCATGATTTATATGTAAATATATATGTTTAACCTTGCTTTGATACGTCCGTTTTAACCCCATCAACCCAGTCCTTTCCATATCAGTTATAAATCAGTATATTTTGAGATGGCTTCCCAAATGACTGCAGGTCATTTGGGAAGCCATCTCAAAAATCACTGATCTAAGACTAGGCTTGTTTGTACTCATTTGAATGCATTTTTCATGGTGATTCTGAATATGGTCATGAAAATGCAGAATTTTGAAATTTGTGAGAGAACAATTTGAACTCTGGGTGATTTTGTCACCTTCAGAACCCAGAGATTTTAAAATATCATTAACCTGATATGTCTATGTTAAGGCTATTGGTTACACTATTGGTTAGCGTGTGTTTAATCATGGCCATGTATCAAGAGTGATGACTTTTAGACCTATTTAGTCACTCTTGAGCTAGCTATCGGACCCACCTCAATTTGCTCACATATACATGAAGTGGTGAATGTAATGGGAGTTAATTTGATGATGATGATGTATGTGGGTGGGTCCTTTTTGCAGATGTCGTGCTTATCATTATGTTCACTGATCTTGTATGCTGTTGGTGTGCAGACACAAATGCATGATGTAAATTTGATGTGCATGATGTGAATATGATTTAATATTTGATATGGATATCTTCTAGTATTGTGAATATAGGACATTAAAACTCATAGTAAAAGAAGATATAACTTGCATGAGCTGACAGGGAGGGGGAAATGTCAATCAGTCTGTATCACACTGTGTATGTACTCCTGGCTTGTGAATTCAGTATCCTTTATAATTATTCTTACCTATATAATACTTTCCTTCAGATGGAATTCTCTTCTTTTCCAAGCTAGTGAGATTTAGACATAGTAGTTTAAGATTTAGACAGAATAGTTACAGATTTAGATGTAACAGTTTAAGAACTTAAAATATGGAGTCCATCAACAATGCTGTTTTGGGAAAGAAAACAAACAATGAACATTATACTCAATAGAATGACTCTTAATATGACTTGCCTTAGATCAATTATTAGGGAGACAATTTCTGGATGAACCAGCTGACACGCATTAAAATTGGATCAAACAATTCTTTTGGTTGCTAGGTAAAACGTTTTTTTTTCCCCAAATGAGGTATGATTTTGTTTAACTGTTATAGTAATTATGTCAACTGAGGCATAAAATTGGTTGTGTGGTGTATTCATAGACGGAAGATGAAAACATTTTTAAACACAGTTAAAAGTTGTTTTTCTTGTGATCAAAAAGCAACCAAATTGTGTTATTTTGGGTGCATTTTCTCATAATTTTTCCTAAAAACACCCAAACTAACAAACTTTGGGTGTTTTTACAACCCAAATTTTGAAGCCGTAGACTGTTTTCAACTGAATAATGCACATGAAGAGTTGTTGAATAGCTTTAAATAGTCCACCTATTATTACTTCTCTCTTTCCTTCTTTCCTTTCAGCATCCGCGGATACCACTCTGCCAGTGATTGCCAACTGCCCGTCCGATATCTCCCAGGCAGTGCCGGCTGGATCATCTACTGCCACAGTGACATGGACACCAACAACTGCCACAGATAATGTCACACCAGCTAACCTGATACAACAGACACAGACACATAGTCCAGGGCAACAGTTTGCTGTTGGAACTACACAAGTGCAGTACACTTTTACGGATGCTGCTGGGAATACTGCTACGTGTTCGTTTAACGTTATAATTACAGGTAAGTGTGTATGCAGGGTTACTCTATTGTAAAAGGGATTTAAAATGGAAATTGCAATAGTTAATCAATATTTTAAAGATATACAGAAAGGGACTGTGACATATGACCACAGACCAGCCCAAAACACACAGAAAAGATCAAATATATTTGGCCCTCGAGTATGTATCTTTGATATGTATTTGGCCCTCTTTGGCCTGCAGGTGGATATGGTTGAGACCCCCTAGGAAGTGAGTGATAACATTGATATAGTATATACCTTTGGTTTTTGAGACTTATGTGGAAAATCCTACACTACACTTTAACTGGTTAAAGGTAGTGAATGGTTTGTATTTCTGTTGAGTTTGATGGTGAAGCTTTGTTATGCTGTTTAAATTGTGTATTGACATGGTCTATGTCTCATTGGTATTGGGTAGGAAAAGCCTCCTGTGCATTTGACTTATGAAATCAAAACCTATGGAGCTTTGATGTGGATCAGTCATGGGTGTTCCATGTTCCATTGATCCACATACAACCTTGTCCTTGTCCGTTATTCATATAAAACAAATCAGAAATAACCCTACAGTGGAGTTGATTCTTCAGCTCCAGCAGTTTTGGAATAAGAATATATTGCTTTATAACATATCAAAAAAAATCAGAATTTTCCATGTTAAAATTAACCAATAACCATGTCAAAATTTGGGATTTCTTGGCCATCACCGTCTAACCACACTTTAAACTAATCAGATGGCAGGAATCTGTAACTGAGGTATATTAAAAGCTGCTTTTGATTGAAAAGCATACTGTATTCGATATTGTCATCATTGAGTGATGCTGACATAGCCATAGTGAAAGTATTGAAATTAAATACAATAAAAGAAAAATGAAAATAAATTAATGTTGTTACGGTCACCTTGACCAAGGCCAAAACCACCTCAAAACTACGGATTCAAACTCCTGAATAACTAGACAATACACTGTGAACTTGATTACAAATTTTAAAACAAAGTATTTATTTTAATTGTGTGTTTAAATCAATCTCATTCAAACATCGATTAGGTATCAATAATAAAAGATTAATCTATAATAAAGTTGTTAATTTATGAATTTTTCTACTAAACTTACTACCTGGTGTGTGCCGCGACGCGGGCTGCAGCGAGATTACAATTAAGATGCCGAACTTGCAAAGAGTCCTGGCGAATATACCAGCGCAAAACTCCAATTTCTGCATAGTGGGAAGGTCACGGACGACTTGTCCTTACTGAAGAAAACCAGCTCCTAATGACTCCCGAAGCTCGGAGGTCGACTAAATATAAAGTCCAAAAGTGCTGTAGCTTGTTTATCCTTGGATAACTCAGAGGCCACGGAATACAAAACCGAACCCGGCTACACAATCGGACGAAACTGCTGGAGCTGAGACTACTATGACAATGTCAACTATATGGGAGATTAGTACTAGACTGTGATTATTGTCACTGTCAACTTGGAAACTCTGCTAATAACTTGGAGCAAGATGTTAAGAAACTCTCTTAATAACTTGGAGTAAGATGTTGTGATACTCTGACTCATCTTCTTTCACCAGAGCTTTATATATCCTCTCAACAATACTAGAAGGATCTGGTCCTCTCTATATGAGTCATGTGCTAAATATAGTCCATTACATCATAATTCTGGATTCAGCTCCAATGTTCCCATATTAGAATGTTCATAGCCATCACCCACACACAGCACTGTGCCTGTAGATACAGTAGGGCGCCATCTATATCAGTTCATGTCCATCACCTATGAGCACAACAGTTCAATGCAGCAGGGCGCCATCTATGGCCAGACACATATCACCTTGAGTTAGGCTAGTCTGATCTCCTAGTCTCAAGTAAACTCCAGAACATTCTCCGCGGTTCTCTTGAATTCTAATTGCTACATACACACCAGTTATGCACACGAACCAGGTATACTTTTATATCATGTTACTTAGACTAATTTACAATATTTTATGTGCTAATTTATGACTTAATCTTGCTCAAAGTGAAATAAATCATTGCTAATTCTTGGGGCTGTAACAATGTGGAATAATGAATATGCACCGCATGATACACACTCTACAGTGTTCAATTAAAAGAGTCCATGCCCTTTCATAACTGATTTATTATTTTTTATTGGCCATATTTTATAAACTATCCACAATTCCTTGGTTTGACTGATTAAAGTGGCTGGATTATCCATTGCCAAGCTCTTCCATTGCTACTGGGTTATTGGCTCCAACCAACCATCCAACCAACCAAGCTCTCTGTATGAAGTGCAATTTGTTATGCTTTTGTTTTACCTTTGTAAAATTCATGTGAGCCTTGTATTGTCAATATGTCCATTACTATTGTTTGTTCAATACCTCTAAAATGGCAGTTCTACTGTTTTTCATTGTTTTGAAGGTAATCTGTTCATTGCATGAATGTGAATTATGCATATAGGCATAAACTGTTAGACATTAAAATATTAAATTCCATCTGGATTTGGTCAAATGTCTTGTGTGAAAGCAACATTGGAAATGCCCTGTTCAATTTAAATTGTCTTCTTGTTCTTTGACTCAATCTTTGATAGGCACAGTGTCAGCTTTTCAATTGATTTTGAAATAAAATTATATAATGCAACAGTTTCAGAAAAGTACCTTCCCTTTCTGAGCATGATTTAAATGTGCCTACATTGTTTTTTTTGTTTCCATTCTTTTTATCCTACATAAATGCATTTTTATTTTCAGCTGCCACAGACACTACGCCGCCAGTTGTTATGAACTGCCCTTCCAATATTGTCCAGAACGTAGCTGCTGGAGTTAGTTCTGCATCGGTGAGCTGGATTGCACCTACTGCTACGGATGCTGTGTCAGCTGTCAATGTTTTTGCTACACGAAATCCAGGGGAATCATTTCCTCTTGGAACTCAAGCTGTACAGTATATATTCATAGATGCTGCAGGAAATGAAGCAAGATGTGATTTTACTGTGACAGTGCAGGGTTAGCAGCTCTCTATTTTTTTCATAGGCTGAAATAACTACAGATGATATCATTATACTAACACAACTTTCTCTCCTATGATTGGGATAGACTTGAAGAGCATCACAATGAAGTCACTGGGCAGGTAGTGAATGCTGAGCCATCTGGCACCTTTGGCTTGAATGCTGAGCCAGCTGGTGCCCTCAATGTAAGTGCTGAGCCATCTGGTGCCCTCAGTGTGAATGCTGAGCCACCTGGTACCCTCAGTGTGAATGCTGAGCCACCTGGTGCCCTCAGTGTGAATGCTGAGCACCTGGTGCTCTCAGTGTGAATGCTGAGCCATCTGGTACCCTCAGTGGGAATGCTGAGCCATCTGGTGTGCACAGTGTTAATGCTGAGCCACCTGGTGCCTTCAGTGTGAATGCTGAGCCACCTGGTGCCTCAGTGTGGATGCTGAGCCATCTGGTGCCCTCAGTGTGAATGCTGATCCATCTGGTGCCTTCAGTGTGATTTGCTGAGCCATCTGGTACCCTCAGTGGGAATGCTGAGCCATCTGGTGCCCTCAGTGTGAATGCTGAGCCATCTGGTGCCCTCAGCATGAATGCTGAGTCACCTGGTGCCCTCAGCATGAATGCTGAGCCATCTGGTGCCCTCAGTGTGAATGCTGAGCCATCTGGTGCCTCTGCGTGAATGCCGACTCTTCTGTCTGAAATGACTACAGATGATATCATTATACTAACACAACTTTCTTCTGTCACTGGGGTAAACTCAAAGAGCATCGTAATGAAGTCACTGGGCAGGCTGTGAATGCTGAGCCATCTGGTAGTTGCTTATTTAAAGCATTTGTCTTTAATGAGTAGTATAAATAGGCTATTGTATTTGAATTCCACACCCTAGTCTTCTACAGGGGAATATGGGTTACAAATAGAATGACCAAATGAGTGACTACATTGGTTATCCAAACCCCCTCTTTGGAAGACTCTAAGGGTAGTATGGAAGAGCTTAATTGTTAATCAGCATTTTTGTTTTGAATCATAAATCAATATTTTGCAATATGGTCGAGGCTATAAATACAAGTTTCAATGTGCTGACAAATTTTCCTGTAAGACACATCATTGGTGAGACTCTGGCTTTGATCCAATTTTGATAACTTGTTTGGCCTGTAATCAGTGATTTCATTATGAGGGCGTTCACACTAACCAATCTTGAGCAATTTCTTTCAGCAGTACCACTGTGGAGTATAATACTAATATCCCTGTATAATACTAACATTTCCTCTTACACCACTAACATATCACGTTACTCTATTTTGTAGCATCCCTTGTAGACGTAACACCACCTTCCGTAACTAACTGCCCTGAGGACATAGTGGTACAAGTGTCACCCAACACGTTAGTGGTACCAGTGTCATGGGTGGAACCAACAGCCACTGACGATGTCAGCGCAAATGTGGACCGCTTTTCCACAAGTATCCCCGGGGACGATTTTACCCCTGGAACGACTCCTGTAACGTACGCTTTCTTTGATGCTGCTGGAAACAGTGCTACTTGCACTTTTACAGTTACTGTGCAGAGTTAGTATGCAAAATATGATGAAAATATTGGAATAAAACATTCCTAGAAATAAATTTGGATGAGATGGTGATCTGTATCTTCTCTGCATGTTCAGTACTTGCTGTTTTAAGGAATGTCGTAATTTGCATACTGCACAGCCCAAACCATGCCATCATGTACATATCTCTTCATTTAGTCATACACACAGTTGTAAAGTCATGATGTCCTGCACTCATCTTCAAACATAACAACTGTGGAGACGATCTTGGCCAGTTCTATTTGAAATGTCAATAATGTCATGTTGCACCTCATAGGCCTAAGTGAAAGTTGTTGCATCATGAATCATTTGACCTGATCGAAACCATAGTGTGGGTACTACTTTATCATCTGCATGTTGATGCTAGTGAGTGCATGAATTGTCAGCAATTTCAAAATCATTTCCCTTCATTATCCCTCAGAAGACATTTCATTGAGCATTATTTTTATATACTTTTCACCTGAGACAAAATTACCTGAAGGAATTTGAAGCATGGTTCAATTATTGAGTGTTCAGCAATCCAGCTCTGTTACGTTATTATCATTTTGGCAAATAGTGCGAATCAAGGTAATTCAGGTATATTCATCTCTGGTTGAAGCAGGATGGGCTGCATAGCCTATTTATTTGTCTGAATAGCCTGAACAGACTTTAGTTCTGGATAACTGCATCGTGTACAGACCACAAAAGACTTTCACTACATCAAAGGGACATTTCCTTTCCAGGAACCCATTGTATATCATCCCAAACATTGTACTAATATACACTCTACTTTATCATGAACAGTTTATTTCATTAACATTTTCATTTCTGGTGTATCTAATTGGTTGCCATCTTTGGGTACCTACAAGCCTGGAAAAAAAATGGAATACTTTGGATTGTTTTAAGGAAAAAAGCTTCCTCACTGCCCCTATCCAATGTAGATCAAAGTAATGTTATCCCAGTCTTGTCACTTCCCAACATTGATTGGGAGGCAGGAATGTGTAGGGTAAAGAGAAATTTTGGTACTTTCTTTTGGGACTTGGGATAGTTGATTCTGAGTTTTTGGCCAGGGTGGCCATATAGTGAAAAGTGTTCCAACTTTTTTTCCAAGGTTGTAGGTTCTGTTTATCACAGGTAATAAATAGCTTACTAACTTGTAATTAATAATCTGGATAATATTTTCTTGGACATATTTAGGGAATTAGGGAAAATAGTTGTGGTTATGGATAACAAAATGCCCTCTAACACGTAACATATAGTATTCTAGTTAACCTTATAATGACCCTGTGCTATTTTTGTGGAGCCAGAAATTTTTATGTGCGAGGGGCTCAAAAAGAATTTCATAACAAATCATTGAGTTGGAAATGTTTTTTTTTTCTGCAATGTTATGTTTCAAATCTACATTTATCAAAAAAGTCCAAAATGTTATAAAAAATGCTATAAAATGTTATAAAAAAAATGCACGAAAAAATCTTTGTTATATGTCAATGTGTTGTCCAAATCATTCTACTGCGTCTCTTTTGTCCTGCACAGTCCTGTGCTATTCAATGTAATGTGAAGTCAATGCTTGTTCATTCCATTTCACTTCAGTGGGAGCTGTCACCGACACTACTCCACCAGTCATAGCAAACTGTCCCTCAGATATCACACAGATTGTATCCGCTGGCACATCAAGTGCTGCAGTTACATGGACACCACCCACTGCTACAGATGACACCACACCAACTGATCAAATCCTAGCCTTTAATACTCACAATCCAAATCAACAATTTCCACTGGGAACAACGACAGTCACCTACATATTCATTGATGCAGCACAGAATGAAGATAGATGTGCATTCAATGTTATTGTTCGAAAGTAAGGTTTTGTCGAGATGTTTTATGGCAATTTTTGTTCCATATGCATGTGAGTATATGTGTGTGTTTGTGCATATGATATGTGTGTGTATGCTTGTGTATACACGTGTGCATGTCTGCATATGCATGGGCATGTGTGTGCATGTGTCTGTGTGCATGTGTCTGTATGCATGTGTCTGTGTGAATTGTGTGGATCGTGTGCATTTGTGTGTATATTGTGTGTGCAACTGTGCGTATACATTGGGTGTGTGTGTGTGCATATGTATTCGTGTGTGTAACATTTTTTGTGTCTCTATGAGTGTTGTGTTACTTTATTGGCCTATTGAGCACATTTTAATATTAACACTAGAGATAATTTTCTTGCAACATTTACCCCTGATTTAGAAAATTTAATGGATACCGAATCTTGTTTAAGATGGACTAAATTCAATCTATGTGAATACATTATACCAGTGTTTGTTTATTTAAATTAACAGTTTCATTGGCAATGTTTCTCGCATCAATGACAGCTTGGAAAGTTTGAACTAAAACTGAAGAAGAATATGGCCAGAAAACCATTTCAATGGTTAGGCAAATGAGGCCAGTAATTTCCTGACTAATAGCAAGCCTTGGTAGACGTGCAAATGATTACACAATAAATAAAACTGACAAAAAAGACAATTGAAATAAACTGAGGATCAGGGTATGTTTTGTGATTTTAGATGCTGTCGCTTAACTTCCACATCTTAGGCTTAGGTATATATTTGAATATAGAAATATGCAATTGACAAAATATTTGAGCAATTCCATGATTTACACTTGCATTTTTTGTTAGATTTAAAAATGTTTAGTTTTCTCCAAAACATGTTCAAAACAAAATTACCATAGTATGTGAAATACTGCATTAAAACTGCCATTGTTTTGTTGGAACTCATATTTAAATTTGCTCATTAGCATAACAAGGTAGAGAAGTACCATGAAACACTTAATCATGATATTGCACTTTTACTAAGTAATGTACATTTGCCATTTTGTTTGCCAAGTTTGTGGACATAAAACTGCCACTTTTTGAATCCGTGGAGACCTATTTTTTGGTCGTTAACAATCATCTATGGGCGTTAACAAACTGCTCAAAATTATGAATGTAATTTTTGGCTTCCATTGAGAATTTTTTTTAGAAGTATGTAAAAATATCCAGAAATTTTCTGAAATTGTACCAAACTAGGAAAGAAAACAAATTTAATTTTCATTAGCAATACTAAAATAAGTGTCAAAGATAGTATAAATGCATGTTTTTTGTAAGAAATATATACATACATTTGCCAAAAATTACATATCTGTTTGTTTTTTTCATTAAAGTGAAATTCATTTAAGTATCTCATGATGGGTTTTTATATATTGAATAAAATGTTTTTTGTATTTGCACATTTCTTGTAGTGTTGTACCATTTTTAACTTCATGTCAAATGTATGCTTGCTTATTCATTTCACAGCCACCACAGCAGACACCACAGAGCCAGTTATTGCAAATTGCCCCTCAGATATCACCCAAAATGTGCCCATTGGCACAACAACTGCTGCAGTAACATGGACACCACCTACTGCTACAGATAATGTCACACCTACTGACCAAATCACCTCTGTTGCTACTCATAGCCCTAATCAACAATTCCCAGTTGGAACAACAACTGTGTCCTATATTTTCACAGACACAGCTGGGAATGAAGCTACATGTTCATTCAATGTTATTGTTCAGAGTGAGTTCCATGTTTGTGCTAACTGTGCTTTATTAACTATCACTGATAATTTATAATTGAAGTCAAAATTATATAAAATAGATATCAAGAGCTTAAAATTGAATTGAATAAAAGTTTGCCTCAATGCTTTGGTTGTCTTGATTCGGATGATGGAATGCGATCTTTATAAAAGGAGCTAGTTCTTTATTGCTGAGTTTTCAAAATCCTCAGATTTTTAACCTTAACAACTGATTATACTGCCTGATATCAATGTTTGAAATGATCATCATTATCTTTATGAAAGTCATGGCATTTTAAATGGTAGACGAGTTTCGATGAATGCATGGGGATTGAAAAATGGATATAAAAATAACCACAAGGAAATTGGGAAGTAATCAAAATTTGTATGAAATACAGAAGAGTTGTAAAACAAACCTTTGGGATCTGTAAATCGGATAGCCACATTCCAAAAATCAAGAAGAGGGTATATTTGGAAACAATCAAATGTGAAATTTGAAATAATTCTTTTGTCCTAAAAAAGACTTCTGACGTCTTGCTTTTGATATTATTAGTTGCATAACAACTGTTAATAAGATGAATGTCATGTCATTAGTGGATGTTTTACATTGAATGTGTTTTGCATTTAACATATAGCCATTGTTATTTGTTTGATGTTCACATACATGTGTATGCCACACAGATAATTTGGTGCCTGCCACTTGTAATATTTCATATTTGATCATAAACATTACTTGTTTTTATATCTGCACATATTATTTGGTATTGTGTCACTGTAAAATTGTGTCAAAATGCATGCTTTTTTATTTATGCCACCACAGCTTCAGCAGACACCACAGATCCAGTTATTGCAAACTGTCCCTCAGACATCACCCAAGTTGTATCTGTTGGCACAACAACTGCTGCAGTAACATGGACACCACCTACTGCTAGAAAAACAAAACAGATAATGTCACACCTACTGACCAAATCACCTCTGTTGCTACTCATAGTCCTAATCAACAATTCCTAGTTGGAACAACAACTGTGTCCTATATTTTCACAGACACAGCTGGGAATGAAGCTACATGTTCATTCAGTGTTATTGTTCAGAGTGAGTGTCATGTTTGTGCTAACTGTTGCTTTATTAACTGTCGATTAAATTTTCTAATTGAAGCCTTAATCACATAAAAATAAAACAACAAATTTAGAAGCTTTCAACTTCCTTTCATTACCCCCCTCTCTATTTGCTGCCTCGGGGTGGGGGGGAATGTTAAAGTGTATTTTCCCAAGACCGATCTTCCAACCATGTGACCAAGCCGTTCCATTAGCATGGAGAGGAGGCTACTTACCAAGGAAAATATCGATAGAATTATTGGACTGAAAAAAGGCCACCACAAAAAAAATTATGATAACCCTATCCATTGTACGCTGACATTAACATCCATGTTACATCAGATTGCCCCTGATTACATTTACCTTACTGTATCGCTGATATGTATTCCATAGACCCAATGTTATTTAACAAAAAATCTTACCAAAAGCCTGCAGACTAAAAAGGAAATCTTATTAATGCAGGAAGTTGAAAGAAAGTAAATAAAAAATAAATGTGGCCTCTGCAATGATGGTAACTAGCCACACTCCATTGATTTTAAAAGATTATAGCTTTGTGATTCCATTCACTTGCCGATTTCACAGGTCACGATTTCAAAGCCTTTTCATTTCAACTAATACGCAAATGATTCGATTCCCGGCTCTTTTAAATTGAACATTCAAAATAGCTGCTTCATTAATTCAAAAGGTATTCAGAATTGGTCGGTTGTAAAAGGTTTGCAGAGGGCAGCTTATACTTACTTACCTGACCGTATACCTGTTTCAGATTATAAATGACCGAAGGTTGGACAAAAGTGATATCTTTGGACAACTGGCAAATATATACCAGGAGACAGTACATCTTTACTTTTGATCATCATCCCTGCCCATCCAAGCACCAAAGATCGCTCTTCAGAAAACGTACTATAGCTAGGTCTGTCAGGTCAGATGATGGCCTTAGGTCTTATGTAAAAGCAGTCAATTATTATTGCTTGATTTTAATGATCCTCATATTTTTTTATAATTTTTATCCTTAACTGTTTAAATCTGCCTGATATGAATGTTTGAAAAGATCAAAAGATCATGTTTTCTTAAGAAAATCAGGACAATAAAAATTATGAATTGGTGTGAATACATGTGGGTGGGGGAGGTTTAAAAAAATAAAAAAATGGAAACTTCTTGCACCTTGCCTTTGATACAGCCTTAAGAATACTGGAGATTAGGAATTAATACAATTTTGTAATGACTACAAGAAGATTTTGGGAATCCTCTATCGGGATTAACCACATTGCAAAAGTGTGTAGAAGTTATACTGGGGAAAAATCAGGTGCAGGGGGATGTTTAACTTAATGTATTTTTGGTTTTTAACATATCATTTTCCATGTTATTCATTTGATGTTTACCCATGTGTATGTTGTTCAGATATTTTGGCAGCAGTCATATGTTCCATATTTTACCATCATACACATCACTATTTTAGAATATCTGCAACACACTTGTTCTTTTGTATTAATTATTTGCACCATAATTGTTTGTGTTTGTGTCACTGTAAAATTGTGTCAAAATGCATGCTTTTTTATTTATGCCACCACAGCTTCAGCAGACACCACAGATCCAGTTATTGCAAACTGTCCCTCAGACATCACCCAAGTTGTATCTGTTGGCACAACAACTGCTGCAGTAACATGGACACCACCTACTGCTACAGATAATGTCACACCTACTGACCAAATCACCTCTGTTGCTACTCATAGTCCTAATCAACAATTCCTAGTTGGAACAACAACTGTGTCCTATATTTTCACAGACACAGCTGGGAATGAAGCTACATGTTCATTCAGTGTTATTGTTCAGAGTGAGTGTCATGTTTGTGCTAACTGTTGCTTTATTAACTGTCGATTAAATTTTCTAATTGAAGCCTTAATCACATAAAAATAAAACAAAAAATGTTAAGAGCTTTACAAATTAATTGAATAAAATTATATATTTGGCTTGAATTGTTAAAGTGTATTTTCCCAAGACCGATCTTCCAACCATGTGACCAAGCCGTTCCATTAGCATGGAGAGGAGGCTACTTACCAAGGAAAATATCGATAGAATTATTGGACTGAAAAAAGGCCACCACAAAAAAAATTATGATAACCCTATCCATTGTACGCTGACATTAACATCCATGTTACATCAGATTGCCCCTGATTACATTTACCTTACTGTATCGCTGATATGTATTCCATAGACCCAATGTTATTTAACAAAAAATCTTACCAAAAGCCTGCAGACTAAAAAGGAAATCTTATTAATGCAGGAAGTTGAAAGAAAGTAAATAAAAAATAAATGTGGCCTCTGCAATGATGGTAACTAGCCACACTCCATTGATTTTAAAAGATTATAGCTTTGTGATTCCATTCACTTGCCGATTTCACAGGTCACGATTTCAAAGCCTTTTCATTTCAACTAATACGCAAATGATTCGATTCCCGGCTCTTTTAAATTGAACATTCAAAATAGCTGCTTCATTAATTCAAAAGGTATTCAGAATTGGTCGGTTGTAAAAGGTTTGCAGAGGGCAGCTTATACTTACTTACAGGACAGTATACCTGTTCAGATTATAAATGACCGAAGGTTGGACAAAAGTGATATCTTTGGACAACTGGCAAATATATACCAGGAGACAGTACATCTTTACTTTTGATCATCATCCCTGCCCATCCAAGCACCAAAGATCGCTCTTCAGAAAACGTACTATAGCTAGGTCTGTCAGGTCAGATGATGGCCTTAGGTCTTATGTAAAAGCAGTCAATTATTATTGCTTGATTTTAATGATCCTCATAGTTTTTTATAATTTTTATCCGTAACTGTTTCGAATCGCCTGATATGAATGTTTGAAAGACAAAAGATCATGTTTTCTTAGAAATCAGGACAATAAAAATTATGAATTGGTGTGAATACATGTGGGTGGGGAGGGTTTAAAAAAAACAAAATGGAAACTTCTTGCACCTTGCCTTTGATACAGCCTTAAGAATACTGGAGATTAGGAATTTTAATACATTTTTGTAATAACTAAACGCAGATTTTGGGAATCCTCTATCTGGATTAACCACATTGCAAAAGTGTGTAAGATAGTTCTACTTGGTAAAAATCATGTGCAGGGGGAATTTTTAACTTAATGTATTTTTGGTTTTTAACATCTCATTTTCCATGTTATTCATTTGATGTTTACCCATGTGTATGTTGTTCAGCTATTTGGGAGCATCATATGTTCATATTTCAATCATAAACATCACTTGTTTTTTATCTGCACACCCTTGTCTTTTTATTTAATATATTTTGCACCTAGATGTTGTGGTGTTGTGTCACTGTAAAGTTATGTCAAAATGCATGTTTATTTATGTCATCACAGCTGCAACAGACACCACAGATCCAGTTATTGCAAAACTGCTGTCCCTCAGACATCACCCAAGTTGTACCTGTGTTTGCACAACCTGCTGCAGTAACATGGACAAAACCCACCCACTGCTACAGATAATGTCACACCTACTGACAATTCACCTCTGTTGCTACTCATAGTTCTAATCAACAATCCCGTTGAGCAACAACGTGTCCGATATTTCACAGACACGGCCCCCTGGGAATGAAGCTACTGTTCATTCAATGTTATTGTTCAGAGTGAGTGCCACGTTTTGTGCTAACTGTTGCTTTATAAACTATTATTGTTTGTAATTGAAGAAACCGTAATGTCACATAAAAATAAAATAAACAAAATGATGGTAAGAGCTTTGCCAATTTAATTGAATTAAAAATCTTATTTGCTTGATTGTTAGCTAGGTCTTCAGGTCGATGATGGCCTGGTCCTTAGTACAAGCAGTCCATTATTATTGCTTGAGTTTAATGATCCTCATATTTTTTTATATTTTTTTATCCTTAACGTTTTAAATCTGCCTGATATGAATGTTTGAAAATATCAACAGATCATGTTTTCTTAAGAAAATCAGGACAATAAAAATTATGAATTGGTGATGATACATTGGTGGGGGAGGTTTAAAAAAAATAAAAAAAATAGACCTGCTTTCACCTTGCCTTTGATACAGCTTCGAAACTGGAGATGGGAATTAATACAATTTTGTAATGACTAAAGAAGATTTTGGGAATCCTCTGATCGGGATAACCACATTGCAAAAGTGTGTAGAAGTTTACGGGAAAAAAATCAGGTGCCGGGGGATTTAACTTAATGTATTTTTGTTTTTAAACAAATCAATTTTCCATGTTATTATTTGATGTTTACCCATGTGTATGATGGTTCAGATATTTTGCCAGCAGTCATATGTTCATATTTCATCCTAAACATCAACTTGTGTAGTATCTGCACACACTTTTTCTTTGTCATGTATTTATTTGCAAACCTAATTTTTTGTGTTGTGTCACTGTATAAGTATTCAAATGCGTGCTTATTTATGTCATCACAGCTGCAACAGACACCACAGATCCGTATTGCAAACTGGTCCCTCAGGCATCACCCAAGTTGTACCTGTTGGCACAACAACTGCTGCAGTAACATGCACCCCCCCCTGCGACAGATAATGTCCACACCTACTGAACCAAATCACCTTCACCTCTGTTGCTACTCATAGTCCTAATTCACCAAGTCCCAGTTGGAACAACAAACAACCGTGTCCCTATATTTTCACAAAGGACCCCACAGCTGGAATGAAGCTACATTCTTCATCAATGTTATGTTCAGCAGTGAGTGTCCACTTTTGTGCTACCTGTTGCTTTATTAACTATACTTTGAATTTGTAAAGTGGAAACCTTAATCAAATAAAAATAAATAAACAAATATGTTAAGAGCTTTGGCCAATTTAATTGAAATTACAAATATAGTTTGGCTTGAATTGTTAGCTAGGTCTGTCAGGTCAGATGATGGCCTTAGGTCTTATGTAAAAGCAGGCAATTATTTTGCTTGATTTTAATGATCTCATATTTTTTTATAATTTTTATCCTAATTGTTGAAATCTTCCTGATATGAATGTTTGAAAAAGATCAACAGATCATGTTTTCTTAAGAAAATCAGGCAATACAAATTATGAATGGTGTGAATACAATGTTGGTGGGGAGTTTAAAAAAAAATGGAAACTTCTTGCACCTTGCTTTGATACAGCCTTAAGAATACTGGAGATTGTGAATTAATACATTTGGTAATGACCTACAGAGATTTTGGGAATCCCTATCGGGATAACCACATTGCAAAAGATTTTGTTAAGAATGTATACTGGGAACAATCAGGTGCTGGGATGTTTAACTTAATGTATTTTTGTATCAATTTTCCATGTTATTCATTTGATGTTTAACCCATGTGTATGGTTTTCAGATATTTTGGCAGCATCATATTTCATATGTCCTCATAAACATCACTTGTTTATATCTGCAACACACGTTGTTCTCTTTTGTATTTAATCATTATTTGCACCTATTGTTTTGTGTTGTTTCACTGTAAAGTTATGTTCAAGTGCGTGCTTTTATGATGTCATCACAGACAGCTGCAACAACACCACAGACCCTTATTGCAAATGTCCCTCAGACATCACCCAAGTTGTACCTTTGGCACAGACAACCTGCTGCGTAACATGGCACCCACCCACTGCTACAGATAATGTCACACCTACTGACCAA
>JAMKCH010014951.1:0-86403 GCA_023653785.1 Ophioderma brevispina | reverse complement strand
TGATTAGCTCTTTGGTATTTGGTACATTGCTCCATGCTATGTAAGGAATGTATGTGATGTCCTCCCGGTGTTCTATACCCCCAGCCATGTGATGCCACCCGCAGACAAGAACCTTGCGATCACGGGGGCTCAATGTTGGGGAATCTCCAGGAGCTGTGAAAAGTTAAAGGTGACGAGTCTTCCAATTTTGTTTTCTTATCATCTGTAAGTAAGCAGTTCATTATTTAGGCAGGAGGGAAGGAATGGGTGGATTTCCTGTTGTTGGGCAAAAAATTTAACATTCCCCCTTCCTTCTGTTCACAAACTTCGCATTCCCCCGTTTCCCCCTTTTACCAAATTTTTATTTTCCCTCAACTCCCTCCATTCCCCCTTGTAAGTAATGACCTGTTCCAAAGTTGTACAATTTTATTAAATAACTTTCACAGCCCAGTTACTTACTAAATAATGTACCAGCGCCAGGATATTTGGGGGGGGGGCTTTTTTGTAATAAGGACCTCCTGAACAAAATTGAAAATGAACAGCTCATGGACCAAAAGTGAATTTCTTGTTAAATTTTCTGAATTTTGGATTTTTATGTATAAATCAGTACAAATGACCCTTTCCTTTTGTGGAATTTGGTAGGGTGACAGAGTAATCTCTTTATGGCATAAAGTAAAGTCACTTTTTTCAAAAGAATCCATCTCCACCCCCCCCCCCCCCCCCCTTCTAAAACAATCCTGGCTATGGCCCTGGTTAAGGCCTATAGTATCATCAGAGTGTTTTAAAAACATTCCTTGCTGTGTGGGCCGTACTTGGGGGCGGGGGGGGGGGGCTGACTAATTTCTCTATACACAAAGTTAAAAGTCATCAGCTATCAGCAATAACTTTAGGGTTGGTTGTACCAAAAAGATCAATAAGACATGACATGTGAAACGAATGGAATCACCAAAATGAAGACAAAGGCTGTTTACTCACCACCCCAGTCTGTGGTTGCTGGGTCAGCCCTCCTTGCGGAAGAGGCGGCACAGAATGCGCCCGCCCCGACTCTGGCCTCCTTCTTCTTGCCGGCCACTTTCATAGTGCTTCCCTTCTTTCCTTTCTTTCCCTTTTTGCCCCCATCTTTAGGAGGGACACGACCTAATCTTGCGTTGACAATTTCGTTACCCGTGGGTCAGCCCACCATCTGGCGAGGTCTGGGCATGTCTCCTGGCAAGGATAAACAGAATTGGTACTAGTATTCCACATGGAAAGGGAGGAGAAATGGGCCAAATGTGAATGTTGCATTGCTTGGATCCTGATTTTCTTTCTGCAGTTGTCTAGGGCTATGCAGATATTCCATACACACCTGCCACTTACAATAAGTGACTTGATTTATGGTAGAGCATAGACGTCGGTCCTAATTACTTCATTTATACCATGTCAGAAATATGGTTTATAACAAGATCAAGAAAAATAGAGCATGGCCTTTGTCCTTTAACACCGGTTCTGTATAAGTGGAAAAATTTCAGCGCCACAGATATTTCGCGATTTTACAGTTTGAAATGTGTGAGAATTTAAATTTCACGGTATTGACATCAAGCAATACAAATCTATTGCAAAAAGTTTTTCACGCGTTTTTTTTTGCTTTTTTATGTTACTCGCAAAAATTTGTGAAAATAAAAACTTTGCGAAAATTTCCACTATACAGTAATTCTTACAATTGCAATTATGGGGCGTCCAACGGACTGCCTCGGAGGGGCAAAAAAAAAAAAAACAAAATTTTTGGGGTTTTCTGAGCATCATGGGAAAAAGTTGACATCCATGTCTGTTATAATATATACAAATATTATACAGGAACAAGTCACTGATCATTTAGTTGTCAATTAATGGTCGTGGTGCAATTGCACAATTAAAACAACATTTAACACCCTTTGCTTTTTTTCGATCACACACTCTTTCTTGAGCTGTTTTACATAATAATCACACTACTTGATACCCAATGAAGTGTGGACAGCGAAAGTCAACCCTTGCGCTTGTGCGTTCAAAAACAGAACAGGCAAGAGTAACCGCTGGCCGTTCACAGTATTGCTTATTGCAAAAATTCCCAAAACATAATTGAATCACATCAAAGGCCAAGAGACTGGACTAAATATAAATATAAATTGCCCAAAATGTAATTCTCCCCAGGCATACCTTTTCTATTTTCCAAGGTGACATCACAGCCCTTGTCAATGAGATATTTTATATATCTGGTGAGGAGGTATTTAGGCTTCATTCAGTGGTGTGCCTCCATTCAGGGCCTTGAGCGTTGATGTCGCCCCTTGTTGACTAGCATTTCAACCAGGTCCAATGGCCCGATAGACAAGCATGATGAAGTGGGGTCCAGCGGAAGTTGTCAACGCATTCAATTGGCTCGATGGTAAAGATGGCAATCAATCCTCAAGTTATCATAAGGAAGTATTGGGCATGTTCATTATTAAAGGAACCATAAATATTTTGTTTTTATTTGAAATATCTTATTTTCACCCAAAGACCACATTTTTTGAATATTTTGCAAATTGCCACCCCAAAAAACTATTTTGGGAATTTTGACTGTCTCTCACCCAAAGACCACTATTTTTTGGAGTTCTCCGTCACTGATGCTCCTGGTTGGGAAGACCAGCCTTACACCCGTATACATTCCTTATGTAATCCCCCCCACCCCCACAGAAAAAAAGTTGAACTTAAGTTGCAAATTGGCAGCAAAAGCCCCCACCCCCAAAGCCAGATATTTTTGTGGTGTTACAAAGTAGATCTTTTAACCCTTTGTAAGAGCTTAAAAGCCAAGCCTTTGGGATACAGTATAGTGCGTATACTCTAGATTACTCATTTCATGCCCATTCTCTAATACCCCAATACTGATGCTGGGAGGTGGGATCCAAAAGAATAACAAAAATGCTAACACTGATAAAGTGACGGGGGGGTAAGTATGATAAGCAGTAAGCATGATTGAGCCTATACATCTGTACAAATCAACATAGGTTGTGTTACAACAATAGGTATAATTATTACCATAAAATGACATGAAGGGTGCAACCCACCTGGGAACCCCCCCTCCCTTTGCTTTTTCACTCTAAACAATTAATAATTACTTATTCCTTTTGCACTTCTATGTATCATGTGCTTTATTCAGTTAACCCATATAAATCACGATATATGCAGGTGCAAAGGGTACAATGTAATTAAAGCAAAAAAATTGCATTAAGAAAAAGTTGTTTTTTTTATAAGTTAAAAAAAGAAAAAACCTAAAAAATTAAAAAATAATTTTATAGACCATTCATATGGTCAGCATTGTGGGTTCTAAGTTGGTTTGGTTGGGGCTGACGACTTGCAATTCTTACTCAATTTTGTTAGAAAGAGGAACCCATATGATTTTGCTTCAAATATCTTCTATGTAAGTAACCTCCCAGCCCCCAGTAACCTACCAGCCCCCAGTAACCCCCCCTTCCCAGTTGTTTTGGCTGGGTTTGGCTGGTTGTTCCTTATCTAGATAAGTTTACATGAGATCAATTCAGTCAAAAGGGCCAAATGGAAAATGGATGGGTAGTGTTGGTCTCACCATCCCTTGGGAAAAAGTTAGTGAGTGTTCAGTGAGTTTGGCCCATTTAAAACAGCTTTATGCATGTAAGCATGTGATTGGTGATTGGAATTTGCCTAGCCAAAATAATCATAATTAAGACAAATCTAAGCCAGGTGGAAAAGCTAGGGGAGGTAGAAACAACGATACCATACTGTGGAATCTATCAGCACGCACAAAGACCGCTGCCCATCCACATTTACCTGCTTCAACTCACCATGTTCTAGAAGAACACCACCATCTCTTTATTTCCTTGGGCACATGCTGTCATCAAGGGCGCGTCTTGAAGAATTTATCCCTACTGTCCACATGCCTTCCTTTCATATAAGACAGTTTCAAAGACCCCCCTAAGATCCGATGTCTGTCACCTGATACATCATTAGGCAATTGAAAAAGTTCTTCTCAGGTGTGCTAAAACCATGCTGAGTCATCCTGTATCGGATGGTCCGGTGGTTTATCTCTGTCAAATCGACCAGTGTCTGTGAATGGCACATGTCTTTGGACATACTGCGCCGGTGGCTCCCCACATTCAGTCCTTTCCCCCTCAGGAGCTGTACAGATTGGCATAGGTACCTTGGTCTTCCCTTTCTTTTTCTTTCCTTTTTTGCCTCCTTTCTTCTTCTTTTCCTTCTTCTCATAAGCTGACATGAGAAATGTCTTGTGGACATACTTCTTCCCTCCCAAGAAGTCATTATAATTGATGACCTGTTCCCTAGCTTTATCATGAGTTGCACACAGCTGTTTGAAGTGCTCTTCGTCAATTGGTGCATCGAGATCCGAAAGTACACTGTAGAATTCCTCAAATGGAAGCACTTCGTTCATGTCCTTATCTTTTCCCTCAAAACTCTCCTGGAGTTTGGCATTGTTTTCTACTGTCCAATCATAGAGCTTCACTGCCCATAGTTCAGTAGGGAGCTTGCCACCTCCGGCTACCTTCTTAGAGAGTTTCTCAGCCTTCTTGGCCTCCTTCATGGCATCTTTGAAGCCATTGTTCTTGGCAATGACACGAGCTAACAATCCATCTTCATTCTTCAGATGACACTTGCAACCTGAATCATACATGTAAATAGATAAGTACTTTAATTTGTAACAAGCGAACTTAATCCTGGAACAGCTGAAAGATTCAGGCAATATCAATGGTTTCTTTCGTTTTTAAATCAACAATACTATAGAGACTTTTTGTATACATTGTGTATCTGATGTTACCTTTAGGCTGGTATGTGCACTTGGGTCGTACTGAATAGTACTAGATTCACATGCATTTTGTATTTGTTGGAATAAATGGGTTCAATCTTTTTTCTCCCTGGCTTAAAAAGCCATGGGGGATTTTGGGCAAGAGTTACATATGGCCCCTCCCTACAAATTCTGCAACCTTATCATGTGGTTTATTCCATCAAGGTTGCAGAAATCATAGGGAGGGGGCCATATGGAACTCTTTCCAGATTTTGCGACAGCAGATTCCTTCTGTGTTTTGATTAGCTCTGAGTGTGTGTGCAGTCCATTTTGGTTTTTGGTAGTCTGGTAAGTGCAGTGGGTCTCTGATGTCTCTCAGAAGGCTTTTGGGATCTGGTCTGGCAGATAATACCACATAAGACTACATGCATACTTCCTTTGAAAAGCCACTGCAAATGATTTATAGATTGGTTGACTGCATGCCCAGGATTTGCTTGTCTCTGCTAAATCACTGTTAGCTGCAATTTACAAAGGTATAAGTGTTATGCAACTTTCAACCTTGGATTATGGTCAGAGGGTATTTTGAATCAATCCCATGATGCATTGCAATGGTGCCTTTACTGTACTGTACTAACCACATGTCAGTACTTAGGGATAAAAAGTGTTCAAAAAGTTCAAGAACCACAAGACATTTCATAATCATGCAAAAAATTCCCTAAGTACTAACGCTTTGTGGGCTAAAAATGAGCGTTAAAGTCAGGGTTTTTATGTGTTAAGAATAGGAATTTTGTGGGATCACATGACCTTATTGAGGTGATATTTCCCAAAACAGGTGCGTTGTGGGATTGACTCAAAACACCCTCTGGATTATGGTATTAACTGTCAACCTGGATGCAAAAACAGGGGAGTTTCCATAACCTGGCCCATCTGACACGGGGCTGACACACTTATGAATTTGGAAAAAGGCGCATTTCGTGATCCACAACCTCTTCCCCCCGACTTACCTAAAAGAAGTTGAGATTTTTATATCATCTGAACTGTTAGCATTAGAAATCCATGTGTACCTAATCTTACGTGCAAATTCAGTCGTATCTGTAAGCAATTGGCAATTTTGTATTTTCTGTCCGTTAACGGACAGAAATTACAGCACAGTGGTCTATGGGAGCGTGGGAAGCAATTGCTCATAACACAAAACCGCAAGATCAGAATCAACTCAAGCTTGGTAAATAAGCTTTTCTCAAGGGTATCTAGTGAACAATGAATAAAAAAAAGGGTGCTGGAATCACGAAATGCACCTTTAATGGAATAAACCTGTGCTTTAATCCGTGAAGGGTTTCCGAATTCATAAGTGTGTTAGAAAAAAGTGGGTCAGGTTACGAAAACTACAAAAAAAAACGGACAATAGCTTACCTCTTTGTCCCAGAAATTTGCAGCAGTCGGCAAAGCCAGCCTGAGCTGCATAGTGAATAGCAGTGTTCCCTATCACATCAATGGCTGCCAGATCTGCCCCATAGCTGGCCAGCACCTTGAGGATGTCAAAATGTCCATTCTTGCATGCCATGTGTACAGCTGTGATATGGTTCTTGTCGGCCCTGTTGACTTCTCCGCCTTTCTGTAAGATTGTGCGTACAACAGCTACGCTGCCACTACTGGCTGCCGCTAGAAGTGCTGAACGACCGGATGACTGTGAAATGGTACAACATTTTAAATTCACTTTATTTGGGGAGCACTGAGGGCTATAATTTATATTAAAATACATCGGTCTGATAGGTCTCACATGACCTTTGACCTTGATATGTGACCTTTGACCTCATAAACAAATGAGGGATTGCATGTAAACTCCATAAACCAAGCTTGGTTCCAATTGCACTTCAACATTTCAAATGAGGTCAATTTTACATTTTCAGCCTATCTTCCGGGGGGGGGGGGGGAAGTTGTATTAAAAGGTGGATATGATGCATGAACATGGGACTTTCGAAATGCACCCTAAACAAGTATTTCCACCGACTAAAAACATACCCTAAACAAGCATTTTGTCTGTTTTTGCTACCATAAATAAGTCTTGTCAGTTTTGCTACCCTGAACAAGTAAGCAATGCATTGTGTTGATAATATACCCTTATTATCTGGCTTTACTCATGTTGCTTTACTTCCAAATTACAATATTTTTTATGATTTTGATCTCGCGTACATCACAATTTCAGGGTTACGAAAAAAAGCATACCCTTTTTTCCATATTTTGCTGTTTTTGACACCCTAATCAATGTACGCGCGTACATCGCCTGTTGGAAAAAAGAGACCCTTTTTACGCGTTTTCTTGTTCACGCATCATATCCACCTTTGAATACAAGTGGCCCCCGGGCCTATCTTACAACTTGACCTCACATGACCTTTGACTTCATCAACAAATGGGGGATGTCATGTTGCACCTGTGACCCAAATTTGGTTTAAATCCAAAGTATGTGGATATTACAGGCAAATTTTAACCCTTTTTCACACATCAACAGACAACAACAACAGACTACAGTGGACAAAAGTGATCCCTATGCTATGTGTCTTTCTGCCTTAAAAGCAGGCGACACAAAAACTAGCAGACATTCCCATTGGGGTGTTATTAACAAGAAAAAATTAACTTTTTGAGGAAAGCAGGATGGCCCTTTTGCTTATAGGAAGCCTCTTATCCCTAACAAGGC
Source organism: Ophioderma brevispina (assembly GCA_023653785.1). Lineage (NCBI taxonomy): Eukaryota > Metazoa > Echinodermata > Ophiuroidea > Amphilepidida > Ophiodermatidae > Ophioderma > Ophioderma brevispina. The sequence continues at coordinate 78,964 of JAMKCH010014951.1, read as the reverse complement.
TCTACACCACAAAAAAGCACACAAGGTAATATTGTGTTGTGGTATATTGTGGTATATGATAGTTACAGACCTGCAATATTTTGTGGTAGTTTGTGGTATGTGATCTTATCATTGACATATAAAGTGTGGTACATTCACGTACATCCCGCACCCGACCCGGGCCCATGTAAGCCTATAACACCAAGGTTCCCCTGGGCCCGCAACTTCTCTTGGCAGCCCTGTACATTGTGGCCTATGGTGCAGCTTTTTTTTTATTACTGTGGTATATTGTAGTATATGATGAGTTACTCCAATTTGGTATAGTTATGATTTATCTAACTACTAAGCATACACCACAATATACCACAATCAAATTTTGTGGTAGTTTGTGGTCTATGGAAGTGCAAGTATGATGAAAGTTGTGGTATATTGTGATCTGTAGTACGTCCTCACAATATACAGCCTGCAGTGTTAGGGTTATGGGGAACACGACAAATTCTGCAGACATTTTGTTTGGGGCCCAAAGTACAAAATTTAAGGATTTATATTATTCTTAGGAGTTTTATTCAATGTATTAATTAAAATAAATAAATTCACCATTCGTCTGTGGTCACTGACATTAGACACAAATAGCTAGAAATAAAAATCCATAGGAGTCTTGTTGTGAATGTTTGTACTTGAAAAGTGGGGAGGTCTTTTGGAGAATTCAAATCATGGAAAGATTACATGACTAGTATGATGTAATGGAAGATTTGCATTTGACAAACTCTGTAATGTAGTGTGCAAAGTTGATTACTGGTAATGCTGGTACTTTGAATTCAGGGCCGGTCATTTTGTGAGTTCAAATATGGCGAGTCGTCATATTGGAAGTATTGGAGTAATGGAAGTGTTACATATATGTTAAGAAAAAAGTGATGTCATGGGTTCTTGTAACTAGTGTGAATGTTTTTATTTTTAAGTGGAGGAGGCCATTTTGAGAGTTTAAATATGGTGAGCTATTACCAATTGGAGCAATACATGTTCTTATATCAACATAGCACACAAACGTTATATCGAAACTCTTTCCGTATGTAACAAGTTACAACTTGCCATATTTAATGCTCTAATCTAAATAACCCTGTCTACTTCAAAAGTAGAAACAGTTCTTATGTACTTCACCACACAACAAATATACAACTCTTCTAATATCCTGAATCAACTCACCATAAGACCCCCATAAGATTTCAAACTTAAAATGCCCCCCCCCCCCGAACTTTACATCTGCTACTCTTCAATATTTAATAGCCACTCATTATTTTAACTCACTTATTGATTACCATATTTTCAGAATACAAAGATTCTCACTATATATAAATGTCATATGCCACAGCCAAATAGTCAATGCATAAGTTTTCCAACTACCTGAACACAATCTCTCACCATATTTGAACTCTCTGAAGGAGGAGATCAAAGAACAAATTATTCTAGCATACAATTATTCATGTATATTTAAAGCAAGCACATTTTTGAAGAGCACCCCCAATTTCCAAATTTATGAGATTTATGCACAGCTGTGTTGGTAATTGTCTAGTTAACTATACTTGTGAACAGTAATGCTCAAAAGTGTGCATGTGTCATAAAAGAAAGGATTTAGTATTTGATTTTAGTATTTGGAGCAATATTCTCAAGAGTGAAATTCAATTCTGAAGAGTGAAACCTAAACTAAATGTCACTGGAAACAGAAAAATGAAGAGTGACTTCACTCTTGGGTTATTTTTTTCAAAGAGTGAAATACATTAAAGGGGCATTTCGTGATCCACAGCCTCGTCCCCCCGACTTACCTAAAAGATGTTGAGATTTTTATATCTTCTGAACCGTTAGCCTTAGTAATCCACGTGCGTCCAATCTTACGTGCAAATTCGGTCGAATCTGTAAGAAATTCGCAATTTTGTATTTTCTGTCCGTAAACGGACAGAAATTACAGCACAGTAGCCTATGGGACCGTGGGAATCGAGCAATTGCTCACAACACAAAACAGCAAGACCGGGATCAGCTCAAATTTTGGGAATAAGCTTTTCTCAAGGATATCTAGTGATCAATGAATAAAACAGAGAGTGCTGAAATCACGAAATGCACCTTTAAGGTTGAAGAGTATTTCACTTTCGATATGGAGTGAGTGAAATTGCTGCTGTCCATTGTGAAATAGCACAATCTCATGAAAGTGATCCTAACTTGACTTGTGTGACTGACAAAATTCCTTCTGATGTGACGCATAGAGAAGTTCAAGCTTTACCACTACAATTCACAGGTATAGTTTACTAGCCAATTACCAACTTGATTCAACTGTGCAAAAATCTCCAATTTTTTGAAAATTGGGGGTGCTCTTCCAAAACAAATGTGCTGTTAACGCTTTAACTGAAAAGGCACAATTATTTGAACTCACTGGTTGTACACCGTTAGCATCAGCCCCATTTTCAAGTAGTTTTTGACAGATCTTTTCATTTTCCTTGGACTCCTGGCAGGCCAAGACTAACAAAGGCATGCCATCATTGGCTACGTTATCTCCTTCAGCTCCAGACTCGATGGCGATCTGAGTACACTTAGCATGGCGACTGGTTGGGAGGATGCAGTAAAATAAGATCCCTGAAAAAGATGAAAAGAATTGTTGTATGTGTAATTCAAAGTAAAGCGATATTGCTGTTTTTGCATAGCAAGCCCATAATGCACCCCTGCAATGCATTACTTTGTATTGATCAAGTAAAAAAAAAAGGTTGCATGAGGAATATTTGCCAAAAAAACTTTTGCTAGATTTTATAAATTAAAATTATGTGCTACAATCAGGGGTTTACTAAGGCAGTCGATCCAGAGGGGCAAAATTCCCAAGTCGTCCCGCCAGAGGGGTCAAAATTCAGTGATTTGACGTCCCGGTGATTTGCTTTGATTGTCTGAACTTGATGAAATGCATGCATAGCATGTCAAAGTTGCCCAATTTACAATAATTTTGCCCAACTTTAGGCTGAAATTGGTTGAAATTCCCAGAAGAGGGATGAAAATAAATATTTTGAATATACATCTCATCCCGCTTTTTCAAGCCACCAGAGGGAAACTTTCCCCCTCCCCATCGGTACGCCACTGGCTACAATGGCAATGTACAGGCCGTAACCAGGGGAGGGGCGGTGGGGGCAGACTCCCCCTCACCCCAAGAAAAAAATTTTAAAAAGCCCCCCAAAACCCCTAAAAAGAGCTGAAAAGGCCAAGAAGAGGCAACAAATTAGGTTTTTTTTATTTCAGTAAAAAAGTCCACTTTTCCAAATTTGCCCCCCCCCCCCTTGTAATTTTTGGGATAGAAGTCCCCTTTTGACAAAAATTCACCCATCCACTAAAAAAATCCTGGTTATGTGCCTGGCAATTTTACATTATTGATTGTATGTTTTTGTCTTCAGGTCAAACTGATTCCCAGGTAATTCTAATGAATTTATAAGAATACAATTAGCTCTAGTTCCACTGTCATTTTCTTTTTGTAGTTCATGTAGTGTTACATCAAGGGAACAAAACTATTATTTTAGACTCAGTTGCCAGGAACAACCCCCCTCCCATCTCAACAAAATGCCATGACTGAGAATGTAATTACCATGAGCTTACCATGTTTTGTTGACATCTAAGTAATTACTGGAATAGACCAATTGATCTTCGAAAATGTACATGTACCTCCAGTGTGATAAAGCCATAGACACATGATTTTGTTTTAAATTTAGTGATAGGGTATCATAGGGCCTACTTTTAGTCTAATTTTTAAACATAGTTTAAGCTAATTTAACATAATTTTCTGATCACTATGGCCAGTGGTAGTACCAGACATCTTTTTGGGGGGAGGGGAGAGTGAAATTTCGGGAGGGCAAAGTGAAATTTGGAGGAGGGCAAAGTGAAATTTGAGGGCAAAACAACAACCTTGAGATTTTTAGCCAATTTTGGTCTAAAAATGTTGATTTTTGCCAAGATTTGATGATCTTTAGCCTAAAATCTGATTTTTTGCCAAAAATCTGCTGTTTTTTCTGGCCGGGGGATGGGGGACACTGGGGAAAATAGGGACCCCCCCACAGCACCACTAACTATGGCTTAAATAGGACAAGCTCAGTACTTGTATGACAAATATTTAATACACATCTGGATAAATTGGCATCAGATACAATGTAGTACCCAAATGAGTTTATTTCTATGTAAAAAAATATTCTTTTTAATCATATGTTTAGTGTAAATAAATATTAATTGCAGCACTTAAAATGTCTAACTTTTGCCATAAAAGTTCAAAGCATGTTATAAGTTTTATGGTATTGTTGACAACTGCTATGGCAACAGAGCAAAGGTCAACCTAAGGGGTAGCATTGAGATTAACAATTCCATTGTACCTATGCAAAGTACACACTAGCTATCATGATTTATTGTATGCATGCACTAAAGAGCCTCCCAAGAATACCAATGTCAAAGTTCATTTTGTACCTGATTTTGTAACTGAAATATAGGATAGGGGACATTAGCAAAAGAGAAATAGGATGGGAAAGGAGGAAACAAGGGCAGAGGACATAACAAAATGAGAAAATTATTAATAATAATTAACAACAACAGTAATGTTTAAACATTACAGATCTCAGTCATTACTTAAATGTAAGAAATAAACTTTTTTGTAAAAGCATTTACAAGAGCATTATACAAAATACATCAAACCAAAAGTAAGCATTTATGCTTTATAATGGGCCATATGTTATATAGAAGGCAAACTGGCAAACATTAAGTTGCTATAATTAAATTGGTTGGTAAGAATTTTGGTAATATTATAATTATTATTAGCATTTGGGGGGTCATTCCCATTTTGGAAGTGACGCATATGTAACACTGTTATTTAAGACCCATTTTCAGTATCATTGTCACCCAAAGACCCCATTTTTTTAAATGTCACCCATCTTCTTTTTACTTCAAATTTATACATAATTATGCAAATTTGTATGACATGCGTTCTTCAATGAGAGTGCAAAAGACTGCCACTAAAATTAATCAAAAATATTCAATGAAAAATACATTTTTGTCCTAGTATTGATATATCAATATATATTATCATTATATCAATATATAATCAATTATTAAATGTTGCAAGCATAGATGCAGTAAATTTTGGCTCTACTGACATACTTTTCCAGAGGATGAGTAAAATACAGAGGAAAAGCAAGTTTATATAGGATGGTGAAATTGTTGCTGGTGATATAAATTACATTGTATATTCCCCTTTCCCCCTGAGCATAATGTCCTAGTATTTTAGTAGTAGAAACCTTCCTATAAATATGTCCACGTTACCATGAAACACAGTCATTTAGGGTCAAACTCCTTTAGGTGTTTGCACGCAACCATATTTTGCCCTTTGCTCTTTTAATACACAGTAGGCATAATGAAATGTGGCTTATGAATACTTCAACAGAAGTTCCTGTATAATAGTGTGTTACATGTAAGCCTGTTATTTTTTAAAGCCTTTTTGAACTAGTCAATAAGCAATTAAAGTTAAACTTTTTTGTTTATTTTCCCCTATTTTCCTTTCCATATGTGGCAATACAATACAATAATGTACTAATACACCATTTTTATATTACAGTAATTACTGTAATTTCCTTCAAATTAATACTTCAACTCAAATATTTGAGTCAAAGAAGCTTGGTTTTGGTTGCACATATTTTTAATTGGCCTACAATATGATTGAATTGGTACAGGTATAACCAACTGATTTTAATTGTTTTGGAGGAAAATACATGGGTTACACACTACCATTTTGGAATTATTTGGCTACTTTTTGAATGATCTTAGAAATTCACACCAAAATTCTCGTGCAAAATGACACACATTTTTGAAATAACTCCCAATCAAACTTAAATTAAGCATCTCCTATCACACATGCTTTATGCTTCCACTATAATGAATAATGCAACAGCATACCCAAGATACAGTTTCCACTGTTTGTAAAGAATGGACAAATGTTGAGATTTAGAACTAAATCTAATAGATTTAAGTTTATTAGATTTTATTCTAAATCCCTATTCATAATCCTTTATTAAATCTTTGTAATTTAACGAGTAGCCAAAAACAGGTTAGGCCCCTCGCAAATGAACCTTTTTCAAACCTGGCTATCAAAATTCTTTTTATTTTTAGGCTTATAGCTAGGTTAGGGTTTTTGTTACTGTTAGGCCAAAATTTATCAAAACAGATTGTTTCCTTATGGTGATGTACATATGGAACTATTATCAAACTGTTTTTGGCATGTGCTTAAGATTTACCACTCTCATTCAATGCAGATTTTAGGTTTTGGTGCATGATGAACCCATTGTAAAATAAAACTAGATTTTTCATAAAAACAGTTTTTTTTTATCAACCAATTAAGTTTGATCACTAATAAACTTGTGGTCTTTTACACCAAAAGGCCAGTTTTATAGTGGTCCAATTCAATAACAAAATTTTATTGACTAGAAACCGGTTTACATGTATCATTACCAATCAAAATATGACAACCAAATGCTTAAGTTGGATAAACCCAGTTTTAAATATCAATTGATATGCCATTCCTAACAATTATATTACACAAGATTGATGATTAAAGGTGATTTCGTGATTTCAGCAACTTTGTTTTTATTCAGTATCACTAGTTCACATTCAGAAAACATTATTATCAAAATTTGAGACTGATCCTGACCTTGCGGTTGTGTGTTATAGCAATTGCTCGTTTCCCACGGGTCCCATTAGGATACTGTGCTGATAATTTATGTCAGTTTACGGACAGGAAAGAAAATACAAAATTGCTAATGCGAATTTCTTACAGATGAGACCGAATTTGCCAAGTAAGATGGGCACACATGGATTAATAAAGGCCAACGAGTTCAGATGACATAAAAATCTCAAACATTTTTTAGGTAAGTCGGTGGGGACGAGGCGGTGGATAACGAAATGCCCCTTTAATTGTCACCCATTGCAGTGGTGCACCAATTTTAAACCATTTTACGAAGTTGAAATTTTACTTGCAAAATAAGGTTTATTGTAAATCAACTTGGTTTATCACTTGAAATAAATTTATATATATTTCCTCTGCACCTTTTCCATCTACATCTTTGATTTTCATATCTGATCCAGACTTTGCCAATATCTCCAAAGTTTGAACATGTCCAAACTCTGCGGCTCGCATAGCTGCAGTTCTCCCCTTTAGGTCAACAACATTTGGATGAGCTCCTAATTCCAGAAGAAATTTCACCATTTCTTCGTCATTAACTCTTGCTGCGAGATGCAGTCCGGTTTCACCTTCTTGCGGCTCGCTGTAATTCACAAGATGCGGAACTCCGCTGTTCACAAGTTTTTCAATTTGATACTTGTTTCCAGTCCGGACGCACTGCAGAAATTTCTGGATTTGAAGTATCTCGAGTCTCGTTTGAGCAATCGGCATTTTGGAATTTTAAAGAGATGTTTGTTCGTTGCCAGCAAAATTATGTAGGTTGCGAATTTGTGTGTCGACGTTTATAGCAGAGCATCATTAGCAGACCCAATTCCGTTTCCTCAAGCTTCCTCAAGTAAACTTTCTTCCTGGTCGTTATAATTATCAGTGAGGTTCCGCCTTATAATTAGCGACGAAATCAAACAAGTGGTCCATATTTAACACTGCATGTGACTTGTGATCATTACATGACATTTCATGAGATATTTCATGAACTTATTAGAGCACGCTTGACAATAATGTTATGCCATGTTTAGGAAGGTACCTTATCCGGTATCAATCCATAATGATCAATGTACATGCTTGACGGCATACATGGCCTCGGTCCGTTGCCATGGACGTGGTCTTTTGTATACACTGCCATTTATCTCCACAATTATAGCCCAATGGGGTGTTACGATACACCCCTTTTGTTCGGCAACTGTTGAATATGAACAAAACAAAATTTCCTTTAAAGGTACATGTATGTACTTCGCTTGGGATATAGCAAGGAAAAATATAATACTTTTTGGCACAAATTTCCAGTAGTAAATGCACCCGTAAAGAGGATCACACAAGCTCACACTCAATAACGCCAAGATGGGTATTATTTTCATCCCTTTGGCATCAAATTAATGACCCTTTTTTCATTGTAGAAGGAAACAGAAACTGGTCACTTTTTCATAATTTCCTAAAATTTTTTGGAAAGCTTTGTCAGTGTCCTCAATCTGGAGTTAAAAATTTCTTAAATTTTATGAAAATTCATAAACGGAGAAAATGGGCAAATTTGGTTCGGCGTAAAATCTGGCCCAAAATCTGCATATAGCTACTCCAGTAAGCTGGGGTTATATTTTCGCCGGGCAATTTTCGCAAAATTGGTATGAAAATCGGTATAAATATGGGTCATACTTCCAAAACAGGAAACCAAAACCTGTTTAACTGAGATCCCGTCTTGTGGTCCTCCCCGTAAGTAACTGCCAAGCAGTGAACTGATCTCTACACCACCAAACACTTCCAAAACATCATTGGGTTCGCGAGTATACCAATATCATGACTAGACCTCGACGCAGGCCTTTTCTAAGGTCCTATGTCAATGCGACGTCCTATGTCTGCAGAAACCCACAGAGGAATCGAAAAACCATCGCCCAAAAATACCAGGAATGGTCTTAAGACACTGACAGCCCACATAGACAGTATGGAAGTGAAAACAGGCTCCAATGTAGAAGCAAAACATCAATGTCTGTGACAAAACATCGAAGTCCTCACTATTGAGCTCAGCGCTGTCATAGTTACATCAGTTTACAAACCTCCTCAGTAGGACTTCAAGCACTCAATTCAGCCTAGGGAATCCCACCAAATCCTCACTGCTTTATTGGCGATTTAAACAGCCACGGTACCCGATGGGGCTACAATGAAAATATAAAGACGGCACAAGCTGTCGAAGAAAGGAATGGATAGACAGTCAACATCTACGTCTTCTCCATGATCTAGCTGCAGACCATCATTTATAGTGCCCGTTGAAGAGAGGTTACAACCCCCGATCTAGCTATTGTTAGTAATAAACATCTCTAACTTGTGTAGCAAGATTGTTATGGATTCCTTTTCCACAACTCAACATCGACCCAATCGGTATCCAAGTCAACGTGCTGTAAGACCAAACAAATTGCCTTTTAAGCGGTCGCTTTAACTATAGGAACGCAGACGGGCAAGGATTCATGATGACCTGGGACCAGAACGTGCTCCCAAAACCCCCACAAACTATACATTTGCCCAACTAGTGAACAAGACTGCACGGAAGATTCATACCCAGAGGCATGTGGACGGATATATATTACCAGGGCCATTTCAAGGAAAGGTGATTGTGGAAGAAACATCAAGAGTATACTAAAAAAAAAACCATGTTTGAAGCTTGACCCTTTCTCAGCTATAACAATTAACTGCTAAAGGCGAGGAAGTTTCAGAGAGGATCTCCCTGGAAAAGATCAAAACCTGGCCAGACTTTAATTGAATCCACTAATGACCCATAACAGCAAGAAAGTATTAGGCTACCATCCGAAAGCTTCAAGGGGCATCCAACAGAACCTCCTCCACAGCAGCCAGATGTTACACCCAATCAACTAGTTGCCCTCACCAAGCTTTTAAATGGTAAGTGCAGCAAGAATCAGAAGCCCAAGAAGGATCAAACTAGACGTAAGAGGTAGGGTGAATCTGGTGTCACCCGCCTGTCCACTGGAAGAATGGAAGCCGGTATTGCAAATTCAAACCATAAAAAGCCGTATAGGCCTGATATATTTCAATCGGAGCAGCGTGAAAAACTCAGGCCCAGAGCAAGGAAGGCTTCTTGAGACTCTACAATTGCTGGCCGTATTTCCCACAGTTCCCAAAGATCTGGGGAAAGCAAAATGCATGTGAGGGCCACTCCTTCACAAGACTGGGAAGACATCTAATCCCAAGAGCTATAGACAATATCACTCCTCAGCCCATACTACAAGCTCTTTGAAAGTCTCTGCCCAACAGTATCGCCCACCTGTAGATAGACGAACACCTCATCCCAGAACAAGCAGGTTTCCGGCAAGGGACAACTTAACAACTAGCCAAGTACTCAACCTAACTAACAATCGAGGATGGTTTCGAGAGGGGACTGGTAACCGGAGTTGGGTTCGTCGACCTATCAACAGCCTATGACACTGTTAACCACAGATGCACGAATCCATAAGATTGGGAACTCACCCAGGGATGATCCGCCGTTGAGCGAATCATTTGAAGGATGTGGCTTTCAAAACAGATGTATATTTTTCGCTAGGAGCCGAAGGGAGTAAGCTCAAGAATGGTTACCACAAGGGCGCGTGCTTGCACCTTCCTGTTTAACATCTATACCAACGACCCAACCTAGGAGTGCAGAAGAAACCTATCGTTTTATCGCTGACGATTTGGAAAATTAGTGCACAAGATGCAGACTTCACAGTTGTTAAAGAGAGATATCCAAAGCTTTGGTTGAACGCATCCTTACTACGAGGGAAAAACCCACCTACGTACCCTACTAGGGAACTGTGAAACCCTCCCCCTATACTTAGGAGTTACCTTGAACCGTATCTATCTTATAAGACCCACATCAAGAGACGAAGAGTAAAAGTATTGTTCACGAATAATGTCTTTGAACACTCACGTGGCACAAGATGGGGTGCTCGACCACATCCCCTAAGCTCGACGGCACTTGCCTGTGCTACTCCTAGACAGGAGTATGCTTGCCCTGTATGGGAAAAGATTCAACCCATGCAGCAGCTTGATCCGCATTAAATGCCTCTGCCGTAATCGTAGTAGTGTAGCGAGCATTTGGCAAGTAGCGAGCTGCCAAGATCTAATGTGAAGCACCTATGACCGGACAGAGAGACAGAGCTCCTGCTGGCCAAACCGCTTAAATCAAGAGAGGTTTCGGAAGCAAAGTTCCTACCTCTTGAATCAGTCTCTTAGAGTTTAGGAGAGTCGATTTGTGTTAAGAATTAAGACTTGCTATCAACCAAGTAAACATCTATTGGTATTATTGAACCTGGTGGCATCTTCCACCTGATCTGATTCCCATGGGCAGAATGGCGATGCCTCAACAGATTGAGAACCAGAATTGGCCAATATAAGGGGGGTTTTCTTGCAGAAGTGGCGGCTACCTGGAGGCAGATCAGGACATTGCCTGTGGTTGTGGAACAGCACCGCAGACAATGGCACATCTATTGGTCTGCCCCTGTTGCAGTTGCAACAATGCAGACAAGGACCTTGCCGAAGCAGTGAGACGTTGTACCCATCTTTGGCGGGATCATGTTTGAGCACCTGGTTTGGACCACGATAAGAAGTCTGTGTTACGACCCTGTGACTGTATATCTCCATGGAAAGATAACTACGGGAGGAAATGTCAGCTGAAGGGCCACCAAATGGTTCACAGGCTTTCGACTTTCTCACCCTACGGACTTCGTTTCAGGTGGCCTTCTCCTTATGTTTGAAGAAAAAACATTATCGCATTGTAAAAATTAGTGATTTCACGTGTAATCTTTCGGTGCACCTTTATAAACCTGATTTCGGTGCACCTTTAACATAGTCTACCGAAGGGGGATGCTTACCCCCCTTCTCATTTTTCCCGCTCCACTAAAACCCCCTTTTGGTGCAAAGGATATTTGATATGTTACAGACTTGATATACGCCTTTTCATGCAAAACAAACACCCAAAGGCGGTATTATAAATGTAAGTACAGATGATCCAAAAAAGTGTGAGGACATGGATGGGGGTGGCAACCACCCCCTGTGGACAAAGAGACAGTACCACACATGCCTATACGATGCAGGATATACAGATACTTGATTCGGTACCAATGATGAAGCACGCGTCCTCCTCTTTCCATTAATAGCTATCAAAATTAGCACCAAGATGTCTATAGTTTGCTATTCCACAGACTGAAGTCATTAAAAGTTCGCATTTGTCCTCCAACCTGCCCCATTTCCATTATAGATACACAGGGTAGAATAGGGGAAATTCAATTTCCAACAAAGTTTCATGCGGTTTGGCGGTTCACGATGGGAACATTTGTACTACACAACGTTTTTAGTAGAAACTAATGCTTTGGAACATGTCAGTAAAACGGCAAAATCTAAAAATTTCCATACTATATCCAGTATTGTATACTTTCCTAATGACGTCTACGGACGTCATATGGAATGTTGGTTACCATGCAAGAAGAAACTCTATAGCTATCCTATGGTACCAAATTGAGATAGCATCGGACATTCAATAAGGAAAGGACGGGGTATAGTACCAACCCTTTATGATGGTTATAAAAGTGGCTCGGCCGGGGGATCGGGTAGACGAGAGGTTTAGCGGGGTAATCTCGATATTCCGAAGGTTTATTCCGAAGGTTCGTTTATTCCGAAGGTTCGCTACTATTCCGATCTTAACAAAGGTTCGCTATTCCGAATGCTTAAAAAGGGTTCACATTCCGAATTTCAAAAAGGATCGTTATTCGAATATTGAAAAAGGTTCGGTATTCCGAAACCAAATACCGTGTTCGTTATTCCTTTCCGAATTTGAATAAGGTCCGCTATTCTGAATTTTTTTTTCACAGGGGGTATCTCGATATTCCGAAGGGTCGTTATTCCGAATGTTCGTTGTTACGAAGGTTCGATATTCCGAATCTTAAAAGGGTTCGCTATTCCGAATGCTTAAAAAGGGTTCGCAATCCCTGAATCTTAAAAAGGGTTCAATATTCCAAATCTTAAAAGGTTTCGCAATTCCCGAATCAGTGCCCTTTTCCTTTAATCCGCCCCTGAAAGGTTCGGCTATCCGTAACCAAATACCGTTTCGTTATTCCGATGTCAAAAGAGGTTCACTATTCCGAATTTTGTTTTTCACATTAGAGCAATGACAGATGAATGAAATGGATTCTGTTAGAAGCCGATGATGCAGAAAATACGCACCACTATTAATTATTAGTATTTTGTTATTTCACTTTTGGAAAAAACAAACAAACTAAGTTTTCTCCTCTGTTTTGGTGATGATGACACCAATCGAATTCGGCACTTTTTTATGTGGTATACATATGATTTTTTTTAGTAGGCCAGAATAGATAACATTATAGATCATGGCCGCCATTTTCCCATCTAATCATAACTTTCATCCAGACACGTTGGAAATACAATACAAGTCTTAGACCTAAAAATTCATTGCAATAATGTGCACAAACAAAACGTCGGAATAGCGAACCTCGTTTGAAATTCGAATACTGAAACCCTTTTCAATATTCGGAATAACGACCTCTTTTGAGATTCGGAATAGCGAACCCTTTTAGATTCGGAATAGCGAACCCTTTTTAAATTCGGAATAGGTGAACCTTTTAAATGCTAATAGCGAACCTATTTTCGGAATACCGAACCTTCTTAAGGATTCGAAAGCGATGCTAAACGCGTGGCCGGCAAAACGCACCTTCGGATAACGAACCTTCGGAACAATGAACCTTGGAAAACAGAAGACCCCCTTTTGAACATGTTTGAAGCCGGTGGTGGAAAACAACTATAGTCCGGCGGGCCGGATTGTCCGGGCTCCATAGACGATAACAGAATAAGCGTGAATTTTTAAGTCAACGAATTGAGTGCCCTATTCCTTATAACTTTTTGTAGCCGGACTGTGAGTACGCCGGACCATAATTACCTCTACACCTGTGATGCAACGAAAATAATTGCCACTACTTGTTGTTTTTGAGTTTTTTTTATTCACATCTTAGAAACAAAACCTGAATAACAAAGAAATTACAAAATCGTCAAACCGGACTAAGTTTTCTGTTTTTTTGGTGGTGATGACCACCAATCAAATTGTTTGGCAAACTTAACACATATTCCCCTAACCCTAACCCCATCCCTAACCCTAAAACCCTAACCCTTGAAACTAAAGCTTGATCTTATCAGAAGTTTGTCTTCTTCCAATCAAATTGGTATCTGGTTTCGGAATAGCTACCTTTTTCTGAAATTCGGAATATGCGAACCCTTTTTAAAATTCGGATAGCGAACCCTTTTTCAGATTCGGAATAGCGAACCTTTTTAAAAGGATCGGAAAGGCGAAGGCCAAAAACGCGTGTTCGGAAAACTAACCTTCGGAATAACGATATACTTCGGAATAATGAACCTTCGAAATATCGATCAGAAACCCCAAATTTGCAAGTGGCTCACAACAATAATATGTAGGTCGTTTCTCAACCCGTGGTACTGAATCATGTTTGAACCCGGGGTCCTCTAAGGTTCATTTTCCTATGTTCGTTATTCCAAGTTCGTTTTTCCGAACACGCGGTTTTTTAGCATTCGCTTTTCCGAATCCCTTAAAAAGGTTCGCTATTCCCGAAGATTTGTTCTGTCAAATGGCATTTACGGCACAACCATAAGGGAAAAAATGTCTCGCATGCATTTTTGCAAGAAAGCTATGTGACAATAAAATATATATTAAATACTCTTTTTTATTATGTTTTGAGTCCACTTTTTTTTTTGTGGGAGGGGGGTCGCTCACCCCTAACCACACCCCTAATTTTTTTAAACAAAACACAAAAAACAAGGACAAACAAAAGAACATGGGCTAGGCTTCATTGCATTTAGGATATCAAAAGTGGCTCCCAACATAGGCCTATTATAGTCCTACTTAGCGTATGAAGACAAAACTTTTTTCTCATAAAATGTAGGCCCTATATTGAAAACACGGATACAAGGTTCTTCTAAAACTGGCCCTCTGATGTCTATAGAGAAATATGACATGGGTGCAACAAAGAGGATTTCACATATCAGGGTCCCTTAAAAAAATAAGTAACTGATTTTGGCCCTGATGTGAAGCTTTTCATCAAAAACACCCCATCAAGATTAAGCTGAGAAAATGTTTCTTTGTACAAAAATTGGGGTTTGACATTTTTCTAATTTCATATAGGAGCAAATATGAAATTCAGCCTGTTTTATATTGAAATATAAGCAATGAAAATCATTTTTTTTCTCTTTTTAAGACATTTCCGTAGCCAAATACAAGGTAAGAAATCTAATTGAGTGTCTAGCATATGAAATTAATATTATGACACAATATTGGGTGCCTCAAAATCTGTAGCATTTATAATATTTTTATTATAAATTACGAATGTTTTATGGTTTACCTGAATAGACACAGTGATAAAGAGAATGAAGATATTGTTTTTCTGCGTATATTTATTGTTTTGAGATGTCCAAAAATATCATTTTATATTATTTTTTTGCATCATGGTAGACTAACATGCACGATTGGGGTTGTTATCACCACTGCAATAATTGCATTTTGTCTTCCGTCTTAATTTTCATCTATATCTGTCATTACACTGTGTTTTCTAATAAAAAAAGGGCAATCGGTAAGAAATTTGTGGACTAGAACCCTTTTCTGTATTTGTAAAACTGGCATTTCAATTTCACCAACTGCTTCTGCGGGATCAACGCAACAAAAAAAAAACAACGAAACAGGTGGCCTAGAGCGTACGTTAGCGTCGATTCAGGGCCCGAGTCAGGGCGCAAAATGAATGTCTTTCGATTTCGTTCATGTGTGTGTGCGTATTCAGCGCAGTGCGAATGACGCATTACATCTGGTCATTGAGCGCGTGTTAGCTATAGTACCGAATTACCGTGCGCTCTGCCATGCCTCTGGCTCAGTGGCCTCATGCCAAATATAGACTGAATCCCTTCCGTGTTCAACATCTAAAAACGCACGGCCCCTGCGCAGGGTGCTATGGTGAACACCACACCAAAAATACGTGTTCGAATAGGGGAGCGCTTCTGTGGCTCATGACATAATCAACCACTTACTGCGTAGGACTGTTGCGCTCGCGTATTAACATACGTTGCGCGCATTAATTAGCTTGGGAACTTTACGCTCATCAAATGAGGCGATGAAGTTTGTTTTGAAAGCTCAGTTTACATGGGGTTTTGTCGTTGTGTTTTTTGGTTTGTTTGTTTTTTTAGAGACTAATTGAATGTTCATTCCAATCTTGTTCCTGCTCTCGATAGTCGTTTTTTAATTTTATTTGGATAACTTAACATTTATCTGTGTTCATGTGTATGTGCGTGTGGTTCATGTACTTTCTATTTAAACTTATTTGTTTTTTTAGTTTATCAAGTTATATCAGTTTGTTTATTTTGAGTTATTTATATATTGCTATTCAGTATTTAGATTATTGCTGGCAGTTATTTATACAGGTAGTTGTTATGCAGATCTTTATTTAGTTATTAGTTATTTATTTAATTAGTTTAGTTGAGATAGTTCTAAAGTTACTCAGTAGTTTTCTCTTTTACTATTTTGCATGTGATTTGGTTTGTTTATGAGACATTATTTTAACGCAAAAATATATAAGGACAGGCTCAAAAATTGTATAAATCACGTTTGGGGTACTTTTTTTTTGGGAGGGGACCGTACGACCGTCCCCTCCCCCCTCCCAATCGGGTCTGACAAACACCCAAACAAACATCTGGTGGCCCTAAAATATGGATGTTTTTAGTGATGTTTTGAAATTTAACTTTCCATACTAGTCTTTTTGCCCTCACAAGTTGCACTCATGGCCTGTTTCATAGGTAGATGCAACTTAAGCACTTTTCACTTTGGGACCACCCTGTGTAAAAATATAGAGCGGAGATCATTGTGGGTATTAGCACTTATGTCCTACATGGCCTACCTCCACTATCTTAACCAATTTTGTCCGCTTTGACTTTCATGTGACACTCAGGTCCCAATGGTCAAATTCTGGTCAATCAGCTGTCAACCTAAAAACCTGTATTTTTGTTTTCATCTGCCATTATAACCCTAGTTGAGCCCATCATTTTGAATTGCTTACTTGTTGAGATATTGAGTGAAGCTTTTCAAACAAGTAAAACAAAGTAGTGAAAGCCTTTTAAAGGGCACTTTGAACATGTCAAAAGTTGGGCAGGACGTGACATTTTTCCGTTCACATTTGCATGCAGTATTCATTCAATCACCCAGATTACCCAAAGATTATATTGTGTGGTATTTAATTTTGTAATTACATGAATGACCCTTCAAGATTATTTGATACAAAAAATAAGATGTCTGTTCAAATAATTTACTAGTTCACTTAATAATCCTTGTTCACATTTTCCGTTCACAAAGTTGTCACGTCCCGCATTTTATGGCAGAAGGTCTGCTCTGTGTATGAAATAGATTCCATCTTTTAGGAAGGCTTATTTGTAAGAGTATTTCACCATTATTCAACTTGTAATTAATAGTTTTTTTGACATATTCTAATGTTTCTTTGCTTTACCGATGAGAAATTTTTCATTCACATGGCAGGACGTGACGTAGGTTTGTCACGTCCTGCCTTTAGTTGTAATATCTTGTAAAATAATAGATCTGCAACTTCTGTCTTAATGTATGTTTAAGTTGTTGCCTGGCTATGTGTATACACAAGTTAATTGACGGTTTGACAGTTTTAGTCAGTATGTCAAAAATGACTTCCGTTCACATTGACATTGTCGCTCAGCACAAGTAGTAACAGCAACCGAACAAACCACAGCTTTCTATCACTGAAAGGCCTCGGTTGAATACGTGTTTTATATGTGAGTAGTCATAGTACTTCCTTGTAAAAGCCTAAAATTAGTTTTGTGTTTTAGTAAGTAACCAAAAATAGATTTTAGGTTCAAAAGTCCGTTCACATGTCACGTCAGCACAAACCATAAAGTTTTTATTATCTGCCATGTCAGTTGAGTTGAGATTTGCTGGCCTTTCACACAAGCAAATATTAGACAAACATGAGTACAATCTATGCATTTTTTTTAATTTTTTAGGTTTTTTCTTTTTTTAAAAAACAACTTTTTTATGTCAAAACCTTTTGGTCCAAAATGAGGGAAAAATGTGGTAGAAAAAGGGGCACAATTTAAGCTAAATGTTCATATTTGGCCCGAGCTGCCAAAATGCATATGTTAAATAAATGCTTAGGACAAGTCTATTTCTTTTGGTAGTTAAAATAATTTCCATTCAAAAATATTGTATTTTTTCACCAAATGGCCATATTTAAACTTATGATAAAAAAATAGCATAAGGAGAACAGATTAGCTCCAGAACCTATTTTTTCTTAAATTCTATACCGTTTTTTTACACCCCAGGAATACGAAAACGCAAGCTTGATTCTGTGTTTGAAAACATGACCCCCTGGTTGACAAAGTTGCATCTACCTATGAAACATGGGCCATTTATAAAATGGGTGATCGGCCGAGAAAAAAAGAAAGTCTTCTCACTTCCGAGCCGCTCGCATAGTGTAACATTCACTTTTACCACCTTCTTTTTCATTTTTTAAAAAACTTAAAAAAAAATTATTTATACCTTTTTTTACTGATCAAGAAAAAAACCCAATATTCTGGCAGAGTAAATCGATTTGCACCATACGAGTTCCCTAAACAGGCACACATAAAACTCAACTTTTTTCAGGTGGTCGGGAAAGAGGCTGTATGTCACAAATTCCCGTGAAAGGTAAATACCTTCGTCCATGGCCTCAGATTTTACCAGAGGGAACACATTGTGGTGTCAGAAAAAGCTACTATTTTTCCTCATTAACCATTGTAAACCTTAATTCTATTTCAAGCCTATATAAATAATATGAACCAAAACCTGAAGCTTAGGCCTTCCATTTAACTAGCCTATGCCGACTACAAAATTAGGGTTGGTCCATAGGCCTATTAAACTTGACCTAGGCCCATTGTACCTGAACCGAAAATGGCTGGTGACTGCTTGCATTTGAGTCTAAGCCGAATGCTCATGTTCTAATTACATTGTGAAATAAGTTTCAAAACCTCTTCTTTCCCTAAAAAAACCCTTGTTACAGTCACCCGGGGCATGGGGATAATTGTTTTTTATGTAGCGCCTAGTTCATGTGGCCCAAAACAAGTTTCAGCAGACCAAAACCCCACTATCTTTCATACAGTATGGCCTAATTCGATTATAGGCCTGGATGATCCTACTTATTTCTACTAGCCATAGCATTTTGTTTGCGTTTTCTCACCTATTCTAGCAGCTAGCCTAGTTTGCATGTTTGTTGGACCTATAAACCGGCCTATAAATCAGCCTGTAAATGGGCCGTGTCTCTCGTGACGTAAGGGCATGCCAATAGTCCTGCATAGGCAGTGATATACCTTAGTCATGCATGCTGTAGTTTACATGTGTTACATGTTGATGCGAATGAGCCTAGACTAGTTCGCTATGCTTAGAGTTTGAGTTGCTCACATAGTCCCATAGGTGCAGCCTACAGACTCGATAAGCTCAACTATGTTCTCCCCCAGGCTAGGGTCTAGATACTATACCCCGATAACTGCTGATACTGGCCATACCCTTGCCTAGGCTTAAAGGCACGTTTCTAGCCGGGTCTCTAGTCTCAGAATAGGGCCTGCTAAAAATGCTAACTGTAAAACTAAAGTAACAAAAGACAGTGCTACTGGTCTAGCTAGGCTAGCCTATGTCGAGCTAATAAATTAAACATGATACTGCATAGTACTAGCCAGCCGGAGCGGGAGGCACATCACGAAAATCATAATAAAGTCCATTTTTAATTTTACGGCCTAGTACAACGTAAGCTACATCAATAATACATCACATGTGCATACAGGATAACTGCCCCCGATCAAACCCATCCACGACCCGTGTTTTTCCCTGTTCATGTGTTGAATCCACAGGTACAACTGCAAGATAATTATAGTAATTATGCAAAATACCTTTACAGAGGTACGCGCGCGCCATCCAGACGGGGCGGAGCTTAGCAGTAGATCGCACGATCACACTTACGCGCCCTCAGCCTAAAGTCGCTTATCTTGTAAAGGGTACTTTGACAAGAGTACCATCAAGAAGAGTTGTCCTACCATAATAAGGCTTATCATCGTTGTAATCACTGTCATCATTCCCTTGCTTTAAAAATTATCGGGAATCGGGTTTTGCGGGGTGCTTCCTACTCTCTGGCTAGACACGTACACCTAGCAGCCAAGGTAGGGGCTAGCCCCCACTACTCCCTAGTCCTTTACAGTCTACCTTGCTTACTATCTTTCTCCTTAGTCCACATGCCAGTATTTTCGTCTAGGCTAAAATTTAGTCCAATTTGACGAAGGCACCAATCAATCCATCTTGACTCTTTACCCTTCAAGTTGACAGAGATGAAAGACTACCATCATGATCATCATAATCATGACTATATAGTACATGTAGTAAGAGGAATGAGTTTGTTTCTTCTCCCACATGCTGCATTAAACATCGTGTTCCATGACCAGCAGGATCCTTCAAACGCAAAATGATATTACTAAAATACACGTCAAGGTGCGGCGTATCCATTCCAATTCCATGAAAACAACTTCCTTCCTGTAATCCTGCTTTGTTTACTTTTTCGGGCAATGCCAAGCCATGCCAGGCCCAATGCTGTGGCAGGCCCAAGGAGGATGACCCTGGTGCATGGTGCCAAACTCCCTGCCGCACCCATGATCGTCATTATTATTCGTGAGGAGGACGTCCCTACTGCGCATGATTTTTGCCCCAAAATCGGAGTCGAAAGTGCTCCCCGTTTTTGGTCGTATATTTTCTCAGCCCCCGTGAGCAGGCCGTAAGCGATTTTTGTGTTAATAACATTCTCTCCTCTACCTGATGAACTATGGACCAGTCTATCATGCATCCGGGGTAGCAAGGCGCACCGAGTAATTCCCGGACATAAGCACGATCGCGGCCGTCGCCTCTATCTGCACAGTTTTGACTGGTACTACGCATAAAGGTCAACACCCCCAATAACTTTAAGAAAACATAATGTATTTAAATTTTTAAAAATCTCCGAAATTTCCTAACATCTGTATAAAATCATAGAAAAACATAATTGTACAGAATTCAATAAAATAGAATTTAAATAATATTTTACAAGTAATTACTTCTTCTTAGACTCTAAAGAAGACTTTGTGTCGCTCGCCTCTAATATGCCCCGATGGTTCGCCCATCGAGGCAAAAAATAAAATACAACGGACCAGGTCTGTAGCCTATACGCCATAATTCATTCTATTGCCTACTGACAAAATGTGTTTTCACGACAGCCCTGCCAATTGGGAAGGCACCATTGGATGCACCAATACCTTCGCACCACATAGCATTCGTGTATTTGGAGGCACCGACTGTATTTTGCGTGTCGTGAATGGGTTTACGCGGTCCGGTACTTTATTTGCGTAAAATCAAGTTGCCACTGACGTTTACATGCCACTGCCATGCGCTGATCGGATCGAGTTAACTGCGCAAACTCATAATGACGTTAACAAACAAACGAGAAAAGCGCGCGAGAAATGTGTTCTATGGTTAACAAAGACGTTAGCAACGGCTGTTTCTCCGAGAAAGTATTATGGTATCGCTGAGTCCTGACGTTCCCTAGAAAACTCGCTGATTGACAAGTATGGCTCGTACTGAATTTACCATAGACCTGCTTCAGAATCAAAATTGAGTTTCTTACGCTGCTTCACATACGGCCTGCAAATATTACTGGGGTAAGCAGGGGCGTATAAACCAGCCTGGAGGACCTCAGGGCACGGTCGGGTGAGGGGGCCTCTCAGTGATATAACTAAAAATGGCTGATTTATCTTTGCAAACCCCAGGTGTTCCGCTGATGCCTCCTCTGGGCTTGATATGCTGCTGGTAAGCCACAGGTCTATACACGAAGCTTATAATCATTATTATCTACAGAACTGTAGAACAGAATGTGGTGAAATCATGAAATGCCCTTTTCTATTTTAGGGTCCCTGCCGATGGGTGACCTGGCCCCAGACATGTAAGAGCCTATTATTCCTGAAGAGGTTTTGAATCCGAAAGGTCATTGTTTTCCGAGTGTTATTTCTCCGAATTCGGACTATGACCCTTCGCAAGTCGCAACTATTTCCCCGGACCTTTAGGTTCAAATATTTCTTAATAACAAGAGACCTTATGAGATATCGGCCTATCTGGTGATTCATCGTTCCGGTGTGTACAAACAACAGACGTCTGACTTTGAAGCCTCCCTGCTCTTATTAATCTAATTTTCGCATTGGTGCATTGGTGTACTTATTTTTTATACTCACCTATATTATAGGCCTATAACTAAAACACAATTTTTATTTTTCACATTATTCATTTTTTTTCAAATAAGAACACGCACGGTATCTGGTTCCGGAATAGCGAACCTTTTTGAATTCGGAATTGCGACCCTTTTTAAAATTCGAATAGCGAACCTTTTTCAAGTGTCGTAACCAGACCATTTACAATGGGGGGGCTTAAGGGGTGCCAGGACTTTTTTTGAGGGGGCACAATTTTTGGCCTTCTCCATAGACACTGTACAAAAGGTCAGTTCATTTGGGGGGGGGCGGAAGGGGGGCAAGGTTTTTGTTTGGGGGGGCTCCTCGCCCCCCCTGCCCCCCCGCCTGGTTAACGCCACTGCCTTTTTACGATTGAATAGCGAACCTGTTTAAGGATTCGGAAAAGCGAATGCTAAAAACGTGTTCAGAAACACTAACCTTCGTAATAATCGGATTTTCGGAATAGAGAACCTTCGAAATATCGATCAAAAGACCCCAAATTTGCAAGTGGCGCACAATAAAATTGTAGGTCGTTTCTCAAACCCGTGTACTGAAATCAGGTTTAACCCGGGTCTTCTAAGGTTCATATTCGAATGTTCGTTCTTCCGAAGGTTCGTTTTTCCGAACACGCGTTTTTAGCATTCGCTTTTCCGAATCCTAAAAGGTTCGCTATTCCGCAAATTGCTTGGGGGTTCTCTCAAATTTGCATTCCGGCCAAAGGGAAAAAATGTCTCGCATACATTTTTGCAATAAAGCCATGTGCAATAAAAATATATATGGAAATACCTTGTTTTTATTATGTTTTGGTCCCCTTTTTTTCTTTTTTTTTTGGGGGGGGGTCGCCTCACCCCTAACCACACCCCCATTTTTTGAAAACAAACACAAAACAAGACCAAAAAAGAACATTGGGGGGGGCCCCCCCCTTTAGGCTCATCGCATTTGGATATCAAGTGGATCCACATAGGCCTATTATAGGCCTACTTAGCCGTTATGAGACAAATTTTTTCTCAGCAAAATGTAGGCCCTATATTGAAAACACGGATCAAATGAAAATACACGGACCAGGTCTGTACCAACGCCATTTATTCAGTCTATCCTACGGACAAAAAATTGGGGTGCTTTCATTACAGCCCCTGCCAAGGGATATGGCACCATTGATTGCCACCTAAAGACCTTCGCAACCAACATAGCTTTGGTATTTGGAGGGCACCGATGTATTTTGGTGTGCGTGAATGGGTACGCGGTGCGGTTTTATTGCGTAAAATCAAGTTGCCACTGACGTTTCCATGGCCACTGCCCATGCGCTGATCGGATCGAGTTAACTGCGCAAACTCATAATGACGTTAACAAACAAACGAGAAAAGCGCGCGAGAAATGTGTTTTCCTATGGTTAACCAAGACGTTTAGCAACGGCTGTTTCCCGAGAAAGTATTGATGGTAGCTGAGTGCTGACTTTCCTTCTAGAAAACTCGCTGATTGACAAGTTGGCTCGTACTGAATTACCAGAAGACTGCTTCAGAATCAAAATGGAGTTGCTTACGCGGGGGCTTCACATACTGCCTGCAATATTACATGGGGTAGCAGGGCGCGTATAAACCGGCCTGGAGGACCTCATGGCACGGTCGGGTGATGGGGACCTCTCATGATATAAAATAGGCGATTTATATTTTGCAACCCCAGGGTGTTCCCCTGAAATGCCTCCTCTGGGCTGGATATGCTGCTGGTAAGCCACACAGTCTATACACGAAGGCTAATCATTATTAATCGACAGACATGTAGAACGGGATCATGAATCTGGTGCAATTCATGAAATAGCTTTTTCTCTATTGTTCCCAGACACCCAATGTAGGGCCTATTTCGGAGAGGTTTGAATCCGAAAGGTCATTATTGTTCCGAAGTGTTATTTCTCCGAATTTCGGACTATGACCCTACCTCGCAAGTCGCAACTATTTCCCGGACCTTTAGGTTAAAAAATCTTTCGTAATACAAGAGACCATTGAGATTAGTATAGGGGTGATTTCATCGTTACGTGTGTGACATTACAACAGAATTCTGACTTTTGAAGCCTCCCTGCTCTTATTATCTAATTTTTTCGCATTGGTGCTGGGTGTAATTATTTTTTATACTCTACCTATAATAGGCATAGGCCTATAACTCAAACACAATTTTTATTTTTCACATTTATTCAATTTTTTTTGAGTTATAAGTTCGGTCGCGTGTGTAAATGTTTTTTCAGACGGAAAAGTCATCTCGGCATCAGAATTTTGTTCTTTTTTTCTTAAGTTTAGGTTAACCCACACATCAGAGTGACACTTAATCAAACCAATAAAAGGAAAATTAACCTTTGTTCCGAGCAAGTGTTCTCAAGATGCGTCTATCTCGATTTTTGTACATTAATTGGCATGCCATGCCATTGTACGTTTGGAATTAATGTATTCTTACTATCTTACTATAATTTGCCCAAAAATGTTTTACTGTATGTATGTATGTTCGTTCCAGGCTCCGTCAGTTTTTTCGATCCATATTTCGCCAAATTCACATGAAAGAGCGTTGCGGATCCGTACTGTTTTAGCGCATATCTTTGGACGAAATCCTTTCCAGAAATGACTGAAACATCAACGAAATGTGCTTCGTTTTGCTATGAATCATTCCATTTGTTTGCACGCGTTATTAAGGCGACGCGTATGCGTGTGCGTTGCGACGGTGGTTACGCGTGAGACGCTATCTGCGGTACGCAACGGTTTCGCGTGATACCGCTACATGCTTCTACGCAAGTAACAGGCGCCTTATACATGTGTACGGTAGTGGCAAAACCCCCGAGCTTATTTACTACGGTGATGTGGGAAAGAAAAATATGATCAATAACGTTTCATGTTTCTTCTTTCGCTTTGATGTGATGGAAAGTACGGGTTAGAACACAAGCCGGGGAATAGTTTTGAGATTCGTTTTGAGAAAAATGAAATATACGGTAAGTTACGGGCTGAAATATTGCGGTTTTAAGTTAGAAAATAGAAGTAGGCCTACATAGGGCTATGCTACGGGATATGCTGGAAACTATCCGGGAACTTGATGTTGTTGAAAAATACGCTCACGGATGTTTGCGACGGGGAATGCATAAACTGCATGATGAAGACAAGTTTATACGGGAATTTGTGAGTTATTAGAGTAAAAATGAGGATATGACATATGAAAAAGTTAATGGAAACTTCTACAGGGATTAAATATTGGCATTTTATTATTAAAAAATACGAGAAAAGGAACTAAAATAAAATTTGGTAACTAAAGCGAGATACCGGATATGTACGTGAATTGGAGTTACTAAAAGTGTTTTGTGACCGGGGGAGTCTTAAACTTCATGATGACGGGTAAATCATACGGAGTGACTTGATAGTTTTGTATTCCACTCTGGTTGATTATGAAGGTGTCGCCATATGTGTTTCTTCTTCAGTTTTATCGCTTCAGTTTTTAGTGAATCAATTTCTTGTTTCATGATCGCTTCAGTTTCATGATCGCTTCTGTTTCAGTGAGCATTTCTGTTTCAGTGATCGTTCAGTTTAAGTGATCTTCTCTTTCAGGGATCACTCCCGTTTACTCTGCTAGCGGGAGCCCGCGCGAAGCGCAGGCCTCCCGCTAGTTTTTAGTTAAAAACTAAAATTTAGCCGTTCTCGGCTTTCGCGCCCCCTATCAAAATAAGCTAAACACGACGAGTCCTTACAGGACAATCTTCTGCATCTTAGTGCACAATTTGCGAAAATGAACAATAAATAGTTTTGTAACCCAGTTTTAGTTTGAAATGTTATGTACACAGCTACATGTAGCACCGAGCAATTCAGGTATTACAAAGAATACTATGCCAGCATCAATCATAATGAGCAACCTTTATTGTGGAACACAAGACAATCAGTTTCATGTTATTTTTTTTGTGGTACCCTGGTATGAAAAATCACTTGCATGAAAACAAACACCAAGCTACAGGTTATCATAATTGGCCCTTTAAATGGAACTTCTTGTCCAATGCAATTAAGACCATATCACTATTGTGTAGTAATATCTCTCATACATTGCTGTACAAGAGTTGTGCCTGTTTACCACACATGAATATTAGTCTGCTTAATGACTCGAGTTCTATGCTATCAGTGGTTAAAATTACATACAAACAATGTATTTTAAGCACAATTGTATATAACTTGAGTATTATTTTTGGTTATAAATTAGCTGTAGAAGTCATTCTACAGTGGAAGATGTCAAGCAAAAATTTTGCACTCTGACCCAACCAAGCAGAAAACTGTTCATAGCTCCATACAAAGCTTGGTGAGTTACTAGTCTCATTTATTGCAAGCAGGGAAATTTTCACATCACGCAGTGACCAGTGCATGTATAGGGTATTTATATCAACTGACCAGGCCATGGAAATATGAGACCCTTGAACTCAACAGCTCAGTATCCGTAGGGCGTGAAAAGTGTAAACAATGGATAGGCTGTATACACAGCACGTGTCCACTGCATTGGTTTTTGGTCAATTCAGGATTATCTCTTGCTGCGCAATAAGAAAATGTATGTAGGCTAAAAGCACCGTCGCTTTAAGGGGTTTTTGACGTGTGGATTTGTGTACGCCGCAAGCTGCTTTACACCTCTCAGCATTCTGTTTGGAGCCCAGTCATGGACAAATGGAAGAATTTTTAGTTTGACTGCGAGGTATCATGCGCAGATACCGCGAATAACTTTGCGCTTTTTGCGTTTATTAAAATCGCGGCAAACTTAACGTCTGCGTTCCTGGCTTTGCCTGCATGCCGAATGTGGCGCGGATTTTTCTTGCCGCCAACAAGACGCCCAATTTGAAAAAGTGTCAAATTTTCAGTGGTTTTCGGGTGTAATGGAAAAGTAAGTCGGTGACCCCCTATTTTTGATTTCAAAATTTTGAAGCAACGACATCGGGACCTCAACATATTTAAAATTACAAATTTTATCGAGAGGTTTTTATTTTGTAGGCGATCTAACGTCACTTTTGATCTTTCCCATAGACTTGCGTGGTTTAACAAGTGACAACATACCTTTTTGTTTGGTCTCTAGCTAAACACAAGTCGGTGACCCCCAGTTTTTTAATTCAGATTCTTAATCAGCACCGTTGTAATTACCATTATATATGAAATTCTGGAAAATTTTATCGAGTAGATCCTACACTCAAACCCCTTACGCATGCAGCGCTCGAGGGTTAATGGTGCGGACCAGTACGACGGAGGTAGGGAAAATGGAGTAAGCCTATATCAGTTGATTTGCTAAAATCAAATCGAAAGTATCATCACAAAATAAATTTTTTCATTATCTATATAGCCTACTCTGTAATACGTAATGTTCGGATCATACCCTGTATAAGACTAGCCTAAAAAAGAACAAAATCGGATATTTAATTCATTTACCTTTTAAGTCGGACACGTATACAACACGTAATTGAATGGAAATTTATACTCGGATATTGCTGTTTTCTGCATGACCATTTAGTATACGGAAAAAAGATACGAATTAGGAAAAATCGGTACAGAAAAATAGGTTATACGGAAAATAATAGGCTCCGTAAAAATAGGATACGGAAAAATAGGATAAAACGGACAAAATAGCATACGGAAAAATAGGATACGGAAAAATATGATATACGGACTATTGGACACATGAAGGATGTTTATTATAGAAAAAAGGAAAGAAATAGCTGTGTTAACCTAGGGTTGCGGGTGCCAAATTTACGAGGTAAAATACGAACTACGGTAAGACAGCCTTTTTCCTTGGTTATTTGTTTTGATTCACACTGTTTACATGGATTAGGAAAAAATAAGGAACTGAAAAGGTATACAGATAAGAAAAAAAAATAGGATACGGAAAATAGATACGGAAAAATAGGATAGGAATAGTAGGATATGGAATAATTGGAACCAGGGGAGGATAGGTTATTAGAAAAAGAGGAAAGAAAACTACTCTCTTAAATGGAAAATTGAGGTGAGTGAAAAGTCCAAATTAATAATGAGCATCAGTCTTAAACATTGAAAATTCAAACCAAATTCCATAATTTTCAATCAAATTTTAGACTTGTCCCTCAACTCAATCTTTAGATTGATTTTTCGGTCTTTGGTTTTAAGAGAGTAGCTATTGAAAAATGCTGCTGCGTGTGGCAAAAGTAAAGAGGTAGAAATTGAACTACGGGAAAGACAAGACCTTGATCCTTTGTTTTTTGATTCACATCAGTTTACAACATGGTAATTAGGAATACCCAGCCATCAAGTGCCACCAATTTGGCCAAAAATATGGGTTGTTGGTTTCGGGGTGGCGGGGTCGTTGTGTGCTGTCGCCCATAGTGTGTCCCCTTTTATTCATTGATGCTTGGTTTTTCAGTGATTGGCTCCGTTGTTTCTCACTAGCGGGACTTTTGCGGGCATCCTCTAAAACAACAAACTACTACACCACTTGCCATCGACATTTCAAATTGCAGGATTTTTTTATTTGGGTCAAAGTGCGTGACATTTCCGTGTGGTTCGTGGTGCCCGTGGTGACTTTTGTATTTTTAAATTTATGCATCGAAAAGTCCAACTCATAAATTCATGGTCCAGAGCAAATGTATCGATCAAGTCCACTCTTCTCCCCATACTTTAAGAATAAAAACCACGCCTTCACGCCTGACACACAAAAGTCATACCCCCACACGCACGCGTTCGCCGCCCACTCACTCACTCACTCACTCACTCCTCACAATCACCCTCACTCACTCCCGGCCCTCACTCTCACTCACTCACTCCCTCACTCCCTTTCACTCCCTCCCAGGGTCACTTCCCATCCCCACTCACTCCCCTGATCCCCTCCCTCACTCAATCACTCACTCACTCACTCACCACCACTCCCTTCCCTCACTCACTCTCACTCCTTTCAATTTATTTTTTACTACAGACGCTGTTCGTTGCTCCCTCTTTTGGACAATCGACGTGCCCCCCCCCCCCCGGGCCAAGAACAAAGGAGTAGGAGAAAGCTTCTTGCAAAAGAGACTGCAAAAGGAGGTAGGGGCGTGATCAGGGTGAACGAGGACAGGCCTGAAAAACCTGTGCCTTGGTTGAGAGAATCCCCCGTCTATACCGGTGTATAAGACCGTCAATTCGCCCGTACCATGGCACAAGCAGTTTGTCGCGATGAGATTGAGCTTGCAGGGCCCTCTTCTTCCCTATTCCTTTGGTCTCATGACAGAGATTGATTAGGAAAGAGCGTTATGAACTCCGCGTGTACTTTGGGGCCCGCAGATCTAAGAAAGACAACTAAGAGTGCGGGGCAGTCGTAGAATGTACAATCAGAGATAGTTTCAGTTTACTTGTTGCATGCACCATAAGGTTTGCTTGTTTAACAAATACTACTGAAATTCCATTTGTCTAAAAAGTCATGCTGTCATGGAAATTAGTAATTTTATACTAAAAAAAAACTATTCTTTCTAGCCAGAATAATTATTTCGTACTACGCTCATCTGATAAATATTAACCATTTTCATTATTTTTCTTTTCCCTTCTGATCCTTTTTTCTTCTCTATATACTCTTCCCCTCCTCATTCTTTTCATTCGTTTCATTGGCATCGCCGATCTGGATGGGGATCCCGATGACAAAGGCACAGAGCGAGGGATGGACAGTCGATAATCAACAATTAGCCTAAATAAACGGTGTGCGTGCACGCATTTAAATAAGTAACTGCATTTTTAGCCCCCTGGCTTAAAAAGCAGGGGGATTGCGAGGGTAGTTCTTTCTTTGTGAGTGTATTTGTGTGTGGTGTTTCTCATTTATTAGGCTGACTGGTTTTTGTATCGCCTGCCAAATTGAGCAATTGTAGCCCAGCTTGATCCGAATAACCAGGGCCCCCAAGGTTCATATGTGGTGAACTCAGGTTTTTGCAGAGGTCATGTGAACTAATTAAGGGTATTCTTGAATAAAATCTATCCAGTTTGTTTTCGCCAGACACAAATCAATGCTAAACGGATCACCAAATTTAGTTAGTATAAGCACTTGGCTCAATGCCCATATATGAGGTTTACACAGATTAGGGTCCAAAGGTTATGTGTGTGAATTAAAGGGGCATTTTGTTATTCTGGTTCAGGTTGTATGTATATCCCCTGCCCAAACGCTTAAAGGGAATTCTTTGATGCACTAAACCTGTGGTTAGGATGAGAATCCTTGGTGGGTTGGTCAACAATCATGCACAAAAAAGGTCTTTTCAAGGTCATTCGGGGTCAACCCAAGGTCAAATTAACTACCATGGTTGTATGGTCATGAAACCTGTTGGGTGTAATCAACATTTGAACAAAACCAAAACACAATTCAAGTCACTGGGATCATCCAGGCCATTGGGACATCAAGGTCATCTGGGATCATCCAAGGTCAAATCGATGTCAAATTCTCGAAATGCTTGGATCAGACACTTCGTAGGTGTAGTCAACATTTAAGACCAAAATCTTCAAATTCATATACTAAAAGCCAGGGGGTTGCAATTTTCAACTTGCAGTGTTTTCAATGTTTTCCTTTAATTGTTGAGATTTGATCTTTTATAGAGCTATCGACAATCTAATGATTAAAAGGTGCGAAGTTGAATTGTTAAGAATAATACGAGTACGGACACTATTCACACATATGAACAATATTTATTTTTATAACTTATTATAATTCTACATTCCAATACAAGTTTTAACAATTTAAAATAAAAATTATATTTCTTTTTCAGAAAGGTGGGATTTATTGTCTAGAAATTTGAGGGGATAATTTCTAATAAAGATTGTTTACCCAAAATGAAGCGGTGTTGATTTTGTCGTAATTTCAAGTGATGTACACCTGCAAACTGGAAAAAAATTGTGTCAATAAATGCTTTTTCACAAAAATTATATAAACATAACATAACATACCATTTTATTTCTATCCACCATCATACATCATATAAACATTCACATAATAGTAAATAATGTAATGTATATAATACATGAAGTTAATGTGGAAGAGTTACTGGAGAATAAGCCTTCATAATGGCCTGTAAGTTCCAGACTCTATGTTATTTGTTTATAGTTTATATAAGTGACTTTTTATTAATTAGTTAAAAGAATGAAGATTGTTTGAGTTTTGGACATTAGGTGGAATGGGTTCCATAGTTTAACGCCAAGGTAAGATATAGATTTACACTAAATTCAAGTTTAATATTCGGGATTGAAGTCTGAAGCATGTTTTGTAGGATAAGTGTGGTGTTTTCACATTTGTTACAAATGTTGTCAAATGTGGGGGTAACAGATATTGAATAAATTGTACATGAATGTACCCAAATAAGTTTAACACAAATCCCTTAGTTTATTGATTGGATTTAACAAATAAGGATTTATTTGCCTTCTGTAATCAATATTGCTCACTGCTCTCAGTGCACGCTTTTTTTTTTTTTGAAGGAATATTGCAGTTTTTTCCATTTCAGAATTGCATTGCCACTTGCACATGCCGTGATAACATATGTAAGTGTGAGAGAAACAGTGTGTTATAGAGATAAGAAGTGCAGTTTAGGTAAAAATGTTTTACTTTATATAAAATTCCCATACTAGAACATTTCGTCCTAATTCTCATGTGATTTTTCCAAGGGTAGGGTTTAGGTCAATGTGACTCCTAAAAAAAAAAAAAATTAAAAAGAATTAACTTGGATTATTTTAGTATCATCGATTGAGATATTCAAATGTTTATTTAGTTTGTTTGTTTTTTTTGAGTGCCAAAAAGCATGTAGTTAGTTTTGTTAAGCTTTAGTGAAATTTATTGACTTGAACCAGATGTTTAGTTTACTGATACCATTATTCATAATTGTGTTTGTTGATAATAACATGATGTGATGTAAACGCACTGGTATCATCTGCATATAATATTAAAAGACATCGTGAGCAGCATTTGGAATATCATTAACAAAATGATTATTTTTTTTTTTAATCCCAAGGGTCCTAAACTAGAGCCTTGGGGCATTACCGGGTTCGATATATTTTGTGGTAGATTTGTGACTATTTAATCAAACAAACTGCCATTCTGTTTTTAAGGTAATTTTTGAACCAGTCCAAGACCATTACCTCTGAATCCATAGTGATACATTTTAGCTAAGAGGGGATTCATGATTTGGGTGGTCAAATGCCTTGGAAAGGTCCAAAAAATACCCCAGCAGTGTTTGATTATTATTAGAAGCTGAGTAATTTATGCACAAGCGTTGTTAACCCATACTGTGAGTGTTTCGGACGTATCCGACTTGGTTTTTCAAGAGTTATTTGTTTGTCTTAAAAAATGAGATACATTATATTAAAAACAAGACGCATCTAAAATTTTTGAAAACCAAGGTAGAACGGAATTGGTTGTAGTAGTAAATTATCTTTTTTATGAATGGGAATTACCCTGGCTTTTTAAGTGATCAGTACTATGCCTGGGTTAGTGAATGTTGTAAATGATGGTTGGGGGAATGCTTAATTCACTAGCATGTTTTTAATGATTAAGGCTGGAATGCCATCATGGACTTGGAATTTTTTAGCATTTACCATTATGATAACTTTAATTCTTCCTCTGTGATCGGAGTAAAGAACATTGTACTATCAATGGATTAGTGAGAGAAGTTGAAAAAGTTGGTATAGTATTTGGAATTTGTTTAACCTGATTTTGAGCTATGTTTATTGAAGAAGTCATTAAAATGATATGGCATTGATTTAGGATCATTTATTAATTTGTCATTTAAGCTAAATTCATTTTTACAAGATCTAGTATGTTTTTTATTAAGGAGATTATTTAGTATTCATGTTTTAATCATTTGTCTTTCTTTTTCCACTTGAGTACAAAATAGTGCTTTTAGCAGTCCTTAAGAGCTTATTAACTTTGTTATTAGTGTCTTTATATTGAGTTCTATTTTGTGGAGTTCTATTCTTTATATGTTTATAAATTCACTGTTTTTATTATAATTTTATTAAAATTCTTTGGTTATACATGGTGATCTTGTTTAGACTGTGATTTATTTATTTTCTTAGTATAGGTGGTATGCTTGTCCAGTAGGATATTAAACATTTCAATAAGTTATTATAAGAATTTTAACATTCATTATATTTAAGTACGTTTTCCCAATTAATTTCAAACCAGGGCTCTTTAAGGCGTGATATTATTATTTGAGAAGTCATATCTGTTACTTTGTAGTTTTTGCTTTGATTTTAAATCTAGTCGATATCAGTTAAGTGAAGTTTTGGAAGGATGGTCAGCTATGTCTAATGTAAGATACCACTATATTGTAAGTTTATGGTAAATAGATTATCAATAATGTAGCATTTTATCAGTTAAATACGGTTGGGTCTAAGTATATTAGTGGGCGCATGAATATGAGTAGATCATGTAATGAAATTACTAATAGGCCTATATGATCTTTTAGGATTGTCAATATTGAAATCGCCATTAAATAAATTATTTTATTCTCACGAGCAATTTATTTATTATTTGATCAAAATGTTTATTAAATTCATTAATACTATGGGATGATGTCTGTAAATAAACACCAACAATTATATTTGTCATTAGATTTGTTATTTCGATAAAACCAGCATTCATAAAGAACATTTTGTGGAGCATAGATCGGTTATCCTTTTATAATTAAGAGTATTTAGGACATAAAGACCTACACCACCTATGTGAGATCAATTTCTATTTACAGTTTCCAAAACTAAATTTTTTAAGTTAAAATAATCAATGATGTTATCTGCTTTAATCCAGGTTTCAGCAACACCAATAATGTGAAAAGTTCAGGTTACTTACATCAAATGATATTCTAATTATGAAAATTTAGAATACTACGCCATATTTAAATTAGTATTGAAAAAATTAGTGTTGCTAAGATATGATTGTTGTTTAAATTCGTTTAAATCGTATATATAAACTTCATTATTTATACAAAAATACTCAACAAAATGTTGAGTCTTAAACGTGAAAGATTGCCGTTTTCGCTGAATACACCCCATCACAGACACGCACATATATACAAAAACACTTTTAAAAGGGCGCATTTCGTGATCATAGCCTCCTCCCCACATTAAGGGGGGGTTTCATGATTCATAGCCTCGTCCCTAATATAACCTTAAAAAATAGATTCTTACATCATCTGAAAACCTGTGCTTTTAAGTATAGCATTTGTCCCTAGGTATTTTTCTGTCGAGAAAACGGGCAGAAACACCCGCTCACAGCATCTACTCATAAAATCAAAATCAACTAAAAATTATCGAGGATATCTAATGCACGTAAAAAATAGGGACGGTGCTAGATAACGGAATGCACCTTTAATACCAGAAAAAAAAAACAACAATTGTATTGCTTTCAGATGTTCTATCTACTGAAGACAGCGAAAACAAGTTGTTTTTTAAGATCAACAAGATAAACAATACATCGCGAGTACGTGAGTGTCGTCTGCCGGCAAGGGTGTGAAGGGGCCAAAGTCACATGAGGTCACCAAATGTCACCCCAACCCGCCCCCTCCGTGAGGACACACCAACATAGGATAAAGAATAAATACAAAATGCGTGTCACAACAACAATGGGTAAAAACTATTTAATACATAGAATTAAAAAACCAACGTTTCAAAAAGACAAGCCTTTCTTTATCAAGGTAGGGTAAAAAGAGACACGCGCCAGTACGGTGTGCAATGCGATAAGCTTGTCTCCGAAGGGGCGCGGCCTGATCCTGAGGGGCTGCTATCCCCCTTACAGTTTTTTTCTGCTTGCTCTAAAAAAAACTTTTTGGTGCCAAATTATTTAATGTAATTGTCCAATTGCAGTTTACACTCCTTTTCAGCAAAAAACAACATCCACCGGGGTATAGGTAAGATACAAGGTTACCCCAAAAGTGATGGCACATCGCGGGGTGGCAAACACCCTCTCTTGGAGAGAAAGAAGAGGTTTACCAACATTCCTACTGCCTAGTATGACAGAAATATCACAGACACTTGATTTTGGTACCATTGGATAGCTATATGGTCCTCTTTCCCATTGAAGTTAATATGGCAAAGAATGTAAGAATAACAGCACAAACCAGTCAACCTAACCAAAATAGAACAGACACACCACAGCTGTTTGACCCCATGCAAATTGTCTCTTAATTTTAGAGCAATTTTATGCAATGGCGACACAATTTTGACAACTGATATAAGTAGGGACATACAACTTACAAGAGCTATCATCTGTGCACAAATCAGACAAATCCATTGCGGGAATCTTGCCATATTGTACAAAGGCCATGATTTGTTAAAGCGCCCTCTATATACCTATTTCTCATAGAAAGACGTG
The DNA here is from genome assembly GCA_023653785.1 of Ophioderma brevispina. Classification (NCBI taxonomy): domain Eukaryota; kingdom Metazoa; phylum Echinodermata; class Ophiuroidea; order Amphilepidida; family Ophiodermatidae; genus Ophioderma; species Ophioderma brevispina. The sequence continues at coordinate 43,599 of JAMKCH010014951.1, read as the reverse complement.
TAAAACTATATTTTTTATGAAAATCATACTGCCCGCAATGAAATTTAATCAAATTTGCACAGGATGTAGTTAGAATAAATAATCCAAATTAGTTGTCAAAAAGTGTGTCGCCATTGATATTTTTAGTTTTATTCTCGTTTTATAATAAATGAGACTTTCAAACAGCTTTGACACGCACACTCTCTTTCACCAGGAATCAAAATCCCTCTGGCTTTTTAAGCCAGGGGAATAAAAATCACATTTTTTTTAAAGGTTTTCAACTTTTTAGCCTAATAATAGGAGTGGGCTATAAATGGGTCATTTTTGCTTTTCATTAGGGCGTTTTTTTGTATTCTATTATACCTATCTCAACGTGAAAAAAAATTGTGTGCCTCATGTCCGGGAAAAAAGTGTGCAGCGCCCTCTTGTGTCATGTTCCTTAATTTTGTTGTGGGAGTGGATTTGAGCAGCAAACCCCTCTAATTACTTCTTTTTCAGGCATTTGGAGTTTAAATATATATGTAAATGAGCTCAAGAAACCGGATTTTGAAAGTTGCATGAAATTGGACATTGCGCTTTCTTAAAAGTTGATGTTTTAGGTCAAAATTTAGCGTGAGGGCACTTTTCGAGATTTTTCGGTGACACCTTTTCATTCGCTTTTTGCAGTTACAAGTTTGCAGCTACAAAGATGATCACAAACTTGACCTGCTCAAAAAATTTGAGCATTCTATCTCATTTAGTTTGTCTTTAGCACTCATTTAAATTTTCCTCGCATGCTCCTATTCAATGCACTTTGTGTACAATTCAATGGGAGCATTCAAATAAAGGTTCAAATGAGCACTGCATACAATCTACTTATAATGAAGTACTCAAATTTCTTGAGCTGGTCAAAGTTGTGATCATCTTCATGGATAAAAACTTTAAAACAGAAGGTGAGAAAGCATTAGCGAAAAATCTTGAAAAGCACCCTCATGCATTAGCGAAAAATCTTGAAAAGCTCCCTCATGCTATACTTCATCCGGCCTGAACTAAGGAGTGATGTCATAGCTCTCGCGCAGCTATTGTGCATGCGTATCGCGCATGCCGACTTTGTACGCTCGCGATTACAGCTGCGACTTACTGCGATTCTCACGTTTCAGACTGTGTGAAAGTTATGACGTCACTCCTTAGTTCAGGCCAAAGTATAAATTTTGATCTAAATGGACTTGGGCGTTGGGGATTTCAAAACGGTAATTTGGGGAACTGCTACGTGCACTTACTATGGCAGTCTCTGTCTCAATTACATTACAAAATCTCCTCTTAAACCTTAGTTCAATACATCTTAGTAATATTATGATAATTAAGGAATAAATTATTGACTTAAAAATCTGCCGGGGTTAGTGGATTAACCCCAAAATAGTGTAATTTCCAATAATGGTCATTTAGATTTAAATATTCGTGACCAGGCCTAGCCTTTACTCAAGTCTGTGTGTAACCATTAGATATGCGTAAGAGCGCCATCCTTCTGTTAAGTCTTTGAAAAAGACTAGCACGAGGGTTATGCCAGAAGATGCTGTTTTGAATTTGCTGTTGTTAGGGTGGCATGTCCTCCCCCCCTGCCTAAAATATAAATTTTAAGAAAACGCAATGTCCAATTTTCATGCAACTTTCAAAATCAGCTATCTTGAGCTCATTTACATATAATTAGACATCAAAAGTATTGCAAAATACCCGAAAAAGCGTAATTAGAGGGATTTTCTGCTCAAATCCACTCTCACCACAAAATTAAGGGACATGACACAAGAGGGCACTGCACACTTTTCTTGGACCAGAGGCAAAAATTTTGTCATTTCATGTTGAGATAGGTATAATAGAATACAAAAACCAGCCCTAATGAAAATAACCAAAAGTAATTTTGCCCTCCATACAGCTCACTCCTACTAATAATAACATCAGCCTGAATGGATTATAAAGCCATTCCAAACACACACACACATACAATAATCCACATCAGTTAATGTTTTGATAATATATTTATTACTCTACACTGTATTTTAATGTTTTACATGACAAACATGTACTACCAACAATGTAAACTTTTAAATATATCTGGAATTGTTGCACAAAGATAATATATTTTTTCCCTTTAAATTCAAACAGAAACTGTCAAAGTACATAAGGCTACCATAAATAAGTCTGTATTCAAGCACGTCTTAAGACTATGCAAACACGTCTTAACTCAAAATCTGTGGGTGTTTTTATAGTGGAGGTCAGCAGCAAAAAATTGTATAATCTGACAAATTTGTGGTCATACCAGAAAAATCACTATTTTTTGCCCTCCACTAAACACATGCTCTTTTAGGTTCATCTTGAATACACAAATTATTTTGTCCAGCCTCGGCATTTCGGATAACAGGAGGTATACAAAAAAACAAACCTCAATTTTCTTTTCATGAATAATATTAAGCAAATCTGTTTGCTTTTGCTTCAAAACCTTGTGGCAGGAGGTCAATATTCTTCAAAAAAGGCTTCAATTATTCTCTTTGCTGATCTTACATCATATCTTTCCTTAGTATAAATTTTAAAGTATGCTTTTCAAATAATTTCTGGAAAAAAACTTGTTAATTTTTTAGGGTTCATACATGCTGTATTTGTGTTTTTTAACCATAAGTCCTCAAAATCTTCCCCGGATGACTTAAAACGATTCCCTGCATTTTTGCAGACCTTTGCAAATGGGGGGGGGGGCAGAAGGGGTGCCGAGGCATTTACTGGTTGGAGGGGGAGAGAATTTGGGTCCTTTGCCTTCTCACACTGTACAAATGGGCAGTTCATTTGGGAGAAGGTGGGGGTGAGGGGGCAAGGGTTCTACGCAGGGGGCGCTTACCCACCTCCCAGCCCACACTGGTTATGCCACTGTTTGCAGCACTTTCTGGAATAATATTGACCCCCTGCCTTGTGGTAAATTTGATACACTTTTGTGTTTCACTGAATATATTATACTGAGTACTGCATATCTTTTAAAACTGTTCATATTTCACACATTATTTCTCCAGATACAATGTATTTCCATCATTGCCATGATGATTCTTCTTTCTCCCAGCCCCATGAGCATTATTTTATGCAATACAGCACTCACGCATGCATCACTGTACAGTGTACATAGGTGGATTGAGGGTTATGGGTTGTGTTCACTGCTATTTACAGCTTTACATGTTAGTTATACAACAGTGTAATGTTGAGATATTATCATTTAACAATGCTCATGGAGCAAGGATATAAGACGTCTTGAAATCATTGATACACTTAGACTCATATCAAAGCTTACCAGGACAAAGCAGGATACTATTACATGGAGTTTTCAATTTGTGTGTTCTTCTAAAGCAAAATATTGTTAACTGCTATTGCAGGACATTGAAATACTGTACTTTAAACCATTAGACTAGCTAGATTAAGATACTCTTCAAACCCTTTAAAACAGTGTAGATTAGAAACACTGCATCACCACCGACTGTGCATATAAAGAATTAAAGCCACTGCATTAACATCCCCAACAGTGTAGACCAGAGAATTCAAGACATTGTTTCCTCCCCTCCCCCCCCGCCAACAATGTAGACCCGAGAATTTAAGACAATGATCATCCATAGACAACGGGTGGATTTCACGAAGAGTTCAACATATTGTAAGTAGACACATCATAAATTAACCAATCCTAATCCCCATTACTTACGATGAGCTTAACTTAAGATGGGATTACGATGTGTCTGAAGTCTTTGTGAAATCCACCCCTCCCCAACAGTGTAGACCAGAGCACATCTATCCATCAAGAGTGTAGACCAGAGAATTTAAACAGTGCATCATCTCTTAACAGGGTTGACCAGAGAATTTAAGACACTGCATTGTCCATCCCCAAGACTACAAGAATGTGCATGAGTGTAGACCAGAGAATTTAAGTCATTGTTTCATATCCCAACAGTTTACACCAGAGAATTTAAAACACTGCAACATTCCTCCCTCAACAGTGTAGACCAGAGAATTTAAGACACTGCATCATCACTCTCTCAACAGTGTAGACCAGACAGTTTAAGACACTGCATCATCCCTCCCCAAGAGTGTAAACCAGAGAATTAAGATGCTGCATCGTCCCTCCCTAACAGTGTAGACCAGAGAATTTAAGACACTGCATCATCCATCCCTCAAAAGTGTAGACCAGAGAATTTAAGACACTGCAACATCCCTCCCTTAACGGTGTAGAGCAGAGAATTTAAGACACTGCATCATCCATCCCTCAAGAGTGTAGAACAGAGAATTTAAGACACTGCAACATCCCTTAACAGTGCAGACCAAAGAAATCCACGCTTCAACAGTGTAGTCTAGACAGTTTAAAGTGACAGGAGATTATTTTAGGATACAAATTTCTCTCAAATTTCACTGGATCAGTTGTAGACTACCTACCAAGAACGTTTCGAAGGTTTATTGAACAATCAGGTACAAAAGAAAACCGCAAAGCTTGTTTTGAACTTGCCTGCTATCGTAATCGTTCCCCATAGAAACCATGCTTTGAATTTCTGTTATGCACGACAAACTACTAAATCATCATCTTAAAGACGGCGTATTTGGCTTATTCACTTCAGGTGTGATCTAATACATTGGTAAGCATTCCAAATATGCAACAAAAAAAAACGGGGTTTGACAAAAATTGGGGGCGCTTCTTTTTGGAATGTCCTCATGTCTCTTTAAGACACTCCATTATCCCTCCACAAAAGTGTAAACCAGAGAATTCAAGACATTGTTTCATCCCTCCCCTAACAGTGTAGACAAGAGAATTTCAGACACTGCATCACACTCCTGATAGTGTAATAATGTAGACCAGCAAATTCAAGATGGTCTTGAATATCTAACATCAACCTCTCCCCAGGGTCATCTTGCAGCCACCACCCATCACTCCACAAGTTTGAAGGCACTCAATCTCGAACAAAGAGTATGAGTTTGGCAATAGCTTATTATGATATAAGGCAGGTATAACGTCTGAAATACAAAGTCCAATGATACAAGACCAGTTACCAAGCGCTACATTAAACCAAAATTTGAAGAAAATTGGTAACTCATTGAATATAGCAATGAGAAACACACTAGAGTCCATTTCTCTACCTCCGTGCAGTGACGTCATAACCTTGACACAGCTTTTACGCATGCGTCAAGATATGCAGTCTGTGTGCGCATGTAAAAACGCTGTTGCTCTATACAGGTGCAACCATCAAATGTCGTGCTGACATCACTACATGGAGTACAGCAGTATGTTATGCTAAGCAGGTCTCATTAACATGCATGAAACGCAACACCCACCTCAACCAGCAGACAGTAGTAACACGTTTCTTCATAAACACTCTACTTTAAACACTGCCCTGTGGCCAAAAATTAAACTCCGTAAAAGTATCCTGCTTTCAGCTGTAATACAGTATCCAGATCCTAACTCTACATTCACAAATATTAAACTCGGGTACCTTATTCTAACATTGAATTCTCTAAACCAAATCTGAAAAAACAAGCTTTTTCCAATGTTGAGTAAAACTTTTTAAAATACATGATTGCCTCTTTATATAAAAACGCACAAGAAGTACTAAAACATGATCTTGTTTGTTTTTTTTTTGCTTTTGTTTTTTTTTAAACAAGTATCATTCTTGTTGCACACAATGAACCTTTTCTAAGCACAATTCAAGGCCATGGAATATACAAAGTTATCAAGATTACCAAACGTCTTTCTACTTAAAAAATAATGAACTCTTTTGATATAAACTTGTGTACAGCTACAATAAAAGTCTGGGACTTTTCCCTTTTATTATTTTCATGTCAAAGACCGTAAAACACTTTAAAAGTATTCCACTCCATTCAGCTTTGTAATTTATATACACAAGGAATACTAAAATATTTTTCTTTTTCATTTCTTAAAACACAAGGGCATAATTATGCTAAGGAACTAATACAAACGTTTAAAAAAGTACATTAATAGTAAAATTCCTACATCACAAAAAGGATAATTTGAATAAAATGTAGTGTCAAATGTTTTGGAATATTTTTAAAATAAAGGGGACAGTGTGGCTAAGAAATGGATTTAAACATACTAAGCAAAATCTTGTTCGGCAAACTTCGTTTTGAAAACGTCTATTCTGTTAGGTAAATTTGCAAAGAAGAAAGGAATCAGAACAATGCACGAAGGAAGATGGCACACAATAAAAGAGTTATGAACTACGGGTAATGTGATAATATGTGGAATGATCAACTCTACTAGAGCTCTATCAGAATAACCTCATTGTATAAACTGCATAACTCTACTTTGGCCCTTCCATGCATTCAAGAACATCACTACTTGTAGTTTGAAAAAAATGCTTAATTTTTAACTCTTTGATTATGCAAGCACTCAGTACACAATACACAAACATTTCACCTGGTTATCAGCTTTTGGCAAAGAAGTACAACTCCACTATTCTTCATCATCCAAACATTTCTTTGTGACAATCCAATGAGTACTCATCACCACATCCAAAGGTTGTTCAACACTTACCAGCAGCTGTTAGATATTCAATAACAGTGCAGTGCTTTAGAGGGCATAATTACATTATCACCCTTCACACCCACTCCTTTATTAAGGCACCATTGAGGGTATAAGTAATTATGCCCGATAAGAGATATTGTCAATCAGCAATGCTCACCGACTTGGGGCATATATGTATGTATCAGTAATGACAATATTACTTTGCTTCCATGTTCCCTGATCACTGCTGAGTGGCATTATCTGCAAAGAGAAGCTCTGTTACTTTACATCTCATAGCTGCTATGAAAGCAGTGAACAACCTTTGGCACAAATGCAATCATTAGCATATTGGTGAATATGACAGTATTGTTCCCTAAACGATGCTCGGGGAACAATGAGTAGCCTTAAGATGTGAATTGATCCCGACCACTGGTGGAAACACTTTCCTTGTCATTAACCATTCATCATTTCCATATTTACACTATTCCATTTGAACGGATACACATTAAGGGGTCATGCTATTTCTTATCACTTTTCAAGCATACAAGATCATTTTGACTACAGTACCTTTTGACATCTTGTGCCACTAAATCCCACCATTTTGAGCTCTTCCGGGTCTTCCCTTTTAGGGGACTGTTTTGTTTACAGCCATTAACTGCCTTCCAAAACCAAATCTCAACACTATGAATCATGCTATTAGATTTTTAACATTCAAATAATAAATTTCATTATCTTTAGCTCATATGCTTATGAAAATGATCACATACAAAGAAATAAAGCATGACCCCGAAGTTGTGCTACTGTTGAGCAATTTTGTTTGTTACATTTGCACACATGAACATCACAGCTGTCTTAAAATCATTCCATTATGTGGTTAGACTATTGTACAATGGAAGCAGGATTTGGTTAATTTCTGTACACAACCATTAAATACAAACAGAACTGTAGCTACACAAGGCAGCACTCTGTGCCTCTGTCTGGCACTCAACCACCGATCACCATGTTTCTGCCCCAGAGGCATAGTCAGCAGGGTGGTGGGAGGGGCAGAGTTCCTTGGACAAGGGGTTTTGAGAGGAAATCAGTTAGGGAAAGACAGATATTCATACTAAATCAACTCTTTTTTCACCCTTTTGCCCTTGAGAGTGGGACATTTTTGACTGCAATCAGGATATTTTCCCCCACTGAAACTTGCCCCTTCCGACCAACCTGACTGACTTCGCAGACGTGTTCTGCCCAGCATGTATCATCAATATCTACTAGCTACAATCCTGAATACAAACACTGCCCTCATCTGGGTTCCATTCAGGGCTGCACACATTCTCAAAGGTCTATTCATACTGTACAGTAAATATAGCATTGCAAAATTGTTACTGCAATTATTTGTAGTATGCCCTCATTTACTGCAACGCAATGCAGTACTGCGACAAAGTTAAAATAATTTTAACTGGTAATGCATCAGGACAAAGTAATCTGCATTACGTCAAAATTTGAAATATTTTTACTGCAACCCTTTGCAAGTTTACTGCAACATACTGCAACCCATGGCCTGTAGTGACCTGCGGTAAATAGTTTAGGAAAGCAGCAGAAGCGATGGAACACTGCAGTAAATTTACTCCACTAATGCAGTGCACTAAAAGTATGAATGGACCTGAACAGTCTAAATAGATCAACAGGAAACAACATCGGGTAAGATCACAAGAATTGGCTACATTTGATGTCCACATCTCTTCCGTGGAAGTCTCCACGGAGAGTATTGATTCCTGAAGGAATAGCCCAGAGGGTAACTTCATTTGAAATATACACTCCCTCTGTGGAAGATGTAGATAACATCTTCCACAGAGGGGGAGTATGGATATCAAATAGAATAGCCCATAGGATAACTTACATTGAAATACACACCCCCTCGGTGGAAGATTCAGGTCTTCTGCAGGGGGAGTATGGATATCAAATAGAATAGCCCATAGGATAACTTACATTGAAATACACACACCCCTCTGTGGAAGGTCTTCCAAAGAGGGAGTATGGATATCAAATAGAATAGCCCATAGGATAAATTAAATTGAAATACACACTCTCTCTGTGGAGGATTTAGGTAGTCTTCCACAGAGGGAGTATGGATATCAAATAGAATAGCCCATAGGATACCTCACATTGAACTACACACCCCTCTGTGGAAGATTTAGGTAAAGTCTTCTACAGGAGGAGTATGGAAATCCAATAGAATAGCCCATGGGATAACTTACATTGAAATACACACCCCTCTGTGGAAGACTAAGATATCGTCCCACAGGGAGTGTGTGGATTTTATATGGAATAGCCATTCTGGGATGCAGTAACAACATGAAAACTAACTCTGTGGGTTGCCACTGCCAAAAATAGTCCTAGACTGTTGAACTGTACCCTGTTAAAACTGAATGGTTTGTGCAGCCCTGGTATCTTTGCAAACAACCATATGTAATTTCTGGTAAGACAAGTTTTAGAACATTTGTTATTTTGCCCTCTACCCAACTGCAATTGTTGCTAATTACAGAATTCCAATATTTTACATGCATGACAGACATTGAACCCTTTGAAATCTTTAACTTATTAAAGGTCCATGGCCCGATCGCTAATAGCCTTGTCCCCAGAAGCTCAGATTTTACCGGAAGTGGTTGAAATTTTGGTATCAGAAGAAAGCTACTATTTTTCTCATTTACCATGTGAAATCTTAGGGCTAAATCATGTTTGGTTTGGGAGTTATGAGCGAAAGTGTACTCCATTTTGGTCAACCAATATTAGTCTTACACAGTACTCTATGGGACTCACAAAATCGCGTTTCTAGCTGTCACATCAAAACGGATTGAAATATCGGCGCGAAATTTCACAGATGGGGTTTTTGGGTGAAGGCCATTCTATCAAGATGAAAACTTTATATATTTAAATCGGACCATCCCCCTTTAAGTCATAACAAATACTCACACTCATCCCTTTTTGACTTACATGAGGCAAAATATAGTAAATGAGGCACAAAATGACATTAACCATTTGGATTTACATGCCAAAAAAGGTAATATAAGACAAATGAGGCAAACTGCTTTCATACAAAAGGAATCTTAAAATTGTCTTACTTATCAGGCAAAAGTCGCTAGTTTGGAAATGCATTTAAACACAGTTTTTGTTTATTCTCGTCCTTGCTACATCTACCAAGTCTGAAATATAATGAGCATTTGGCATGCTGAGAAAAATGTGACATTCAGGATATTTCTCATTCCTAGCTCCAATGAGCTTCATCAAAAGACATTACTGCACACATTTATCACTTTATGCATATGGTGCAATTGTTGGGGTTATTTGCTGGTAACTGGCATCTGTTAGATATTATGCAAGAATAACTCTTATTTGAGATATATTGTTACAGAATGCTCATGGACTTTGATACTAAATACCCTTTGAAAATTCATAAGAAGTAATGATCTGAATGGAGATTTATACAGACACAGCTGTTAATTTGTATTGCCTCGCATAGACACATGTGGAATTTACATGACATCATATGCTACTCACATGCTTTTCATATGGTGTCACCTGCTTTTCATATGGTGTCACATGCTTTTCATATGGTGTCACATACTTTTCATGTCACATGCTTCCCATATGGTGTCACATGCTTTTCATATGGTGTCATATGCTTTTCATATGGTGTCACATGCTTTTCATATGGTGTCATATGCTTTTCATATGGTGTCACATGCTTTTCATATGGTGTCACATGCTTTTCATATGGTGTCACATGCTTTTCATATGGTGTCACATGCTTTTCCTATGAGTGTCATGCTCTCCTGGCATGGTCCTCATTTACTTGCTTTGCCTCACAAACATAATCACTCACAACAACTCTGATTCTAACACATTCTCTTCTTATAATTGTCCTTACCACTCATTTAAGGGGCATTTTGTGATCCACAACCTTATCTCCTGGCCATAACTAAAAAAAAATAATTGGAGGCTTTTGAAATCATCTGAGCCATTGCATGTGTACCAAACCTTACATGCACATTTGATTTCATCCACCAAAGCAAAAACCAGTGACTTCATAATTTTGTCCTTAAATGGACAGAATTACAATACCCTGGCCTGTGGAACACTGCAATGTGATTTTTGTTCATAATGCCATAATTTACACCAATAGAAATTTTGATAAGCATTTTTTAAAAGGAATCAACTGAATAGGAGATGGTAAATTCACAAAATGCACCTTAAATGTGTACTCTTTGAATACAACAGCTACAATTAACTTTTTGAACATTTTCACACTTGTACATTGCATAAACAGGCGGCATGAATCACTTGACTAATTGACTAATAACAACTAATATCTAAAAACACACAGGCAGCTGCATAGTAACTTGCATACATCATTTTTTTCATAGATTTAAATCTGATCCAATTACAATTTGTACCTTCCACGTTCAGAACAGCAGAAAAACCCAACACACAGAGAGTGAACCAAAAGGGAAGTTTATCCCAAGCTCTTAACAATACAAAAAGCCAATGCTACCTCTGATATCCCACGCATGTAATTTACAGAGTGCACACTTGGGTGCATTTGCATATAATTCCCAGTTTTCAAATTTTTTTCAGTCGTGTTGCTAATTGTCTAGTAAACTGAACCTGTAAATGCTTAATATTGTGTTTTGTCAGAAAAGAAGGAATTTTGTAATTACAGTCTGAATAATAATTTGTTGGACAAAATTGAACACACGTGAGCGTGGACTGCGTGAGCCAGAAGGAAGATCGCACCTCGATTCACAATGCGTAATTAATCGAAGAATGCACTGAACCTCCGGGTTGTTTGTTGCGCTTACATGAGGTGTGCATATCTCCTGTCTAAGTACTTTTTAATCCCACTGTAGAATCGGGGATCCCAACTTTACCCCAACTTGGATTGCATCAACCAATGGTGACAAATCAAGTTATCAACGAGTAGACACATACATTGCTTATTTTATATTGGGGACATGTTTCTATCGCTCGTTAAATTAGAATTCTAATTACAAAATTCTTTCTTTTGTGACAAATAGAGACTTGAGCTTCACCATTCACTTGTATAGTTTCCAAGCCAATTAAAAACTGCAACATTTTTTTAAATTGTTGGGCTCTTCAAAATAATACTTTAAGTTCTCTGTAAGAATGCTTTTACCTGTCTTGCTAAAAGATCACCACAACATCACACATTATTTTCATTGTTGACGTATCAACTATTCCAAACATTACCAATCAGTTGCTTTCAAAATAACAGGAGGAAAATACAATCGTACTTCCCCTACCAAAAAAATATAACTATATTTTACACATTCGTGAATTACCAATCCAAGAATAATCGTTCACGTTTCAAAAAATATACTTTGTTTCCCCTACACATATCCTTTCCTTATGATTAAGTACGAAAAATAAAGCTACACCGCTTTGGCCTCTCCGTCTCGGTGGTTCTATACAAAGAATCGCCTTTGTGACAATTTATACAACGAATAGAAAGTAACATCAGTGGTCTACTTGTTTAACCATTGTCTACAAACAATGTTTGGAAGAAATGTAGCAAAATAAATATCTAAAACCTCCTAACGCTAATATTGCCAGGAACAACTTGTAAAAATTCATACATACCTACATTCATCTCTGGTCGACAATGATATTGTCCACTGTTTTTGCTTCTTTTTGTATTTTGTTATCAATGTTTTTGTAACTGTTTCAGAAAGACTGCACTTGGTCAATAAGCTGCTTGCATACAATGAAATACAATGCCAGGGTTAATTTCTGGTTATTTGGTCAAAAATACACATCTTAATGTCAAATTTCCGAGCTCGATATTCATCAGGCCTGAGGCCTACAATACTTCCCTCTCTGAGGGCCCATATATTATGCAAAACAATAAAATATAATATCAACCATCTAACACAGTTTCTAAAATGGTAGATTCCGTAACCTGACCCATCTGACACACTTACGAATTCGGAAACCCTTCACGGAATAAAGCATGGGTTTATTCCGTTAAGGTTTCCGAATTTTTAAGTGTGTCAGATGGGTCAGGTTACAGAAACTCCCCTCTAAAATGGGCAATGGACTTGCAGTTTTAACCCCCTGACCACTACTTGTCTATCTAATCAGCATCTAAGCACTCTTTTGATTGGGTACTTGTAAGGTAGTATCATGTTAAATGAGCAAATCAGAGATACTGTAGAATGGATGGTGGCTTGACACAGAGATATAGATGCACTCTTTTGATTGGTTTTACTCTGAGGTATCTTCCCTTACACATCCTGTTACATGAGCCAATCAGAAGGCTGTATCATAGAAGGTGGAGTTTTAAGAAGGGGTTAAAGTTCAAGAGCCAAAAGAATCTGTGAAATTCTAGTTTGGTGACATTAATCACTGCATTATCATCAGATGATCTTTACAATACATTAGCAGTATAAATATGGTGAGAAAAGGATCAGTAACTTCAATATTATCATTCAAAATTTCTTTACTGTATCGATAAGTAGAAATAAAAACACCTATCACTTGGACAACAGTACATGGTTTTAGTGTACCAAATAATCAATTCAGTTGTCTCACGGGGTAACGGGGTCCATAAAAAAAAAATCAAAACAATTGAAATCCTGTGTATCTGACAACATTTTGTCACACTAAACACACCTGTTGATTATACTGATACATTAAAAGTATACGTTGCAAAACCCCATCAATAGGTAAATTCAGTCCATTTTAAGGCACTTGTTTCTTCTTTTTTCACATAACAGGAAGTCCAACATAGTTCAAAATTGACAATTTTGCTCATGAATTCATAATAATTATACACACAAAGTAATGCATTTTTCTTAAATTTAGGGTATTTCCCAATACGATTAAAAAAATCAAGTTTTTAACCTTCGTGTTCTTCCATAAATTTTAAACCATTAGGAAAATTGTGTGAATTTCAAAATACAAATATTAGACAGGTTTTTTTTCATTTTCTTTTGCAATTTGACAGATTTCACTAAATTAGTACAGAGAGATCTTTCCTGAGACAAACTGTCACCTAATCTAAAAGTGGAAGAAAGGACAAAGTTTTGTAGAACCACTTTTAATACAATATAGTATGGATTTTAAAAATCAGAGTCAAATAAGCCAAGGAAGGGATTAAGTGAGACTAGGAATTCCAGAAATACGAGTGGTCGGTGAATTCTAAGATGATCACATTTAAAAACACTAAAATTTTTTTGTTTTTTTGTTTATCATTATAAATAAAAAAGCAAAAGGTGTGGAGGTTGATGGGAAAACTCATTCAAAGGTCTCATAAAGGTGCAATTTCACTTTAGAAGTGCATGTGATAACTTTGTGCCAACTTGTGGTAATTTAACATGGGTCCAATCATTTATACAATATTTGATCTTCTTGAATGTGGTTTGTGATATACTGAGTTAGACACAGCCCAAAGTACACATAACTAGAGCAACTGTGATTTCTACAGAAATAAGGACAAAACGACATTTCTCTAAAAAAACTGATCATTTAAAATGAAAAGACCATGGTACAGCAACGTTATATAAAAGTCAGCGGAAAATGTAGCCAAAATTTATTTTATTCTTACGTATAGCATGTTACCTGTATGGTCGTCCTAATTAAAAACTGATTTCATGATTTTTATTACAAAAATCCACTTTCAAGAAATAAATACCACCAGTCACTTATAAAAATTGAAATCATGCTAAAAATCTTAGTGTTAAACACCTTGACAAGCGTGTGTTTGAACAAATCCCCAACTATGACCTTTCATAAATATTCTAATGTTGTTTGAAATTTATTAAGCTGAAAGCAAATTATGTTTGATATTTAAACTGTGGGAAAATCATATAATGCGGGTACTTTTCAAGAATGCAACATGTTTTTTTTAAGCTCTTTGATTTTACTCTTTTAAAAGAATTTGCCTCAAAAGTTGCAATTTTTGAAAACAGCACCAAATGCCAGAAAATTTTCGCGAACCGCTAAATCCCACTGGGGGGAGCGGTTTACAAATTTTAAATAAGCAGCTGCAAATACCCCCCCCTTCTTAAACACCAAAAATCCCACTCTTAAACCCCAACAACCCCCTTACACTAAACCTGGGCACCCCCATTAAACTCGTGCAACCCACCTAAACCACAACAAGCCCCCTTAAGCCCAGACAACAACCTTTAAACCCGGAAGACAACCCCTTTAAACCTGTACAACCCACCTTAAACCCCACCAACCATCCCCTTAAGTCCAGACAAACCCCTTAAACCGGATAACCCCCTTTAAACCCAGACAACTGGCACCTAAACCCCAACATCCCCCTTAAACCCAAACCACCCCCAAAGTGGACAAACAACCCCTTAAACCCGGACAAACCCCCCGTAAAACCTGGACAAACCCCCTTACCTTAAAACTCGTTGAACCCACCACTTAAACCACAACAGCCCACCTTAAGTCCAGACAACCCCCCATTAAACCGGACCCAAGACAGGACCGACGGACAACCCCCTTAATGAACCTGGACCCCCCCCTTAAACCGTGCAAACCCCCCGTAAACCCCCACAACCCCCTCCCGCCCCCTTAAGCCCAGACAAAACCCCCTGAACCGGACAACCCTTAACCCGGGACAACCCCCTTTAAACCCAGACACCCCACCTTAAACCCCAAACAATCCCCTCCTTAAACCCCAAACAACCCCCTCTTAAAGCTGGACCAACCCCCCTTAAACCAGGACAACCCACATTAAACCGGACAACCCACCTTAAAACCATATCAGCGAGAGAAGTTACATGATTCCCCAAACCCCTCATCAGTTTCATCAAAATCGGAAATTATGATCTTAAGATAGTTGTTGACAAGTTTTTTGGGTGAAAATACCCCAAATGTAGCCAATAAATATGCAAATTAGCTATGTAATTTGATATAAGCGCACAAACCTAATCAGCGTGAGAGTACGATTCCCCACCCCTCCACCAAGTTTCATCAAAATCGGAATTATGATCTTCAGATTTAGTTTGTTCACAAGCCTTTTGGGTAAAAATACCCCAAATAACTCATTAATTATGCCAAATAGGTACCTTAATTAGGCATATGCCACGCCCATAATCTAATCAGATGAAGGGCCATGGCGACGATCTCACCACCAAGTTACATCACCATAACCATTATGGGTCTCATGTTATCGTGTTTACAAGATTGTTGGAAAAACCCCAAATTAACTCATTAATCATTGGCCAATGATTAGTACCTAATGACATATGCCCACGCCAAAAAAATCAGATGAAGGGCATGGCAGTCCGATCCCACCCACCAAGTTACCACACCATAACCCTTATGGTCTCATGTTATCGCGTTCACAAGATTGGTGGGATTGCCGCCGCCGAAGCCCACCGACGCCGCGCCTTGCCTGATGATAATCCCCCTTCTGACTATTGTCAGCAGGGGGATAAAAAAGTCAAACTTTCACCTGCATTGCAGAGTTAATTGCAATTTCCAATTTTAATTAGCACCACTTACAACCTTTAAACACATGCTTTTAAGTATTTTAGAGGTAAAGTCAGTCTTTTGCAATCTTATTTATGCCTAATTTTCAATGGGAAATTTAAACACAACAATGTGCTGTGGACAAAAGTGTTGGGACATTGCAGAATGCATCAGATACCCATAAAAATGCCACTTTTTCGAGTTTGCCACCAAGACAACCACCCAACTAAAAAGATTAGTGACAACATAACTTGAGACCTGTGTCTATGCTTAAGAATGTCTGTGATGTACTCGACAATTGCACCAAAATGTTCAACATGTGATAACGATGTACATCAAGATTAATAAAATGACCAAAATCATGTGAAATATTCATAATACCGTATTGTTCCTAATAAACGCCCCGGGGGCGGTGCATTTTTCAAAAGGGAGGGCGTTTATTACAGTCAAAAATGTTAAGTCAAAAATCGCACAAAAATCACCTTACACACGCTTATTTTTCGCTGATTACCAATAATACAAACAAACGAGCAGGGGGCGCTGTTTTCGCACCTCCCGAGGTCAAAGTTCCATACTAATTAAACTATTACAACTGTGCACAACAGCGATTATGATACGGATTACGACAGTCCCGGCCATTAAATCATGTGATTTAGGTAACCTTAACTCATTTTCTTGAATTGTTTTATCCAAAATCATAGGGGGGCGTTTATTAGAGCAGGGGCGTTTATTAGGAACACCACGGTATGTAGCAAGTATAGTTTGTTTTTAAATGCTGAGCATGGTTAAATTTTAACATCATTGCCATCATATTGTGCAGTGTATTAGTTTCCCGTTTGCCAACGGCACCTGTTCAGACCGATTTGCGCACCAGGGCTCATTTCCATAACACAAGAGGTGTGCCTCAAAAAATTCAAGTGCATAGTGCGAGTAGCATGGTGTGCAAGCACTTACAAGATGCTATGTGCTCAAATTCACTGAAGTGCATCACTGTGCAATGGAAACGACATCTGGTGCTGCTACATAAAGAGTGTCTATCGGGCATGTTAAAAACTAGACTATCATCGGTACCAACACAAATAGTAATCATTTACTTTGAGTGAAATGATGGGTGCATTTGTGATCTACATGAGTTTGGTGTACTTGAAGAAAAAAACATCCTGGTAACATAATGGGTACTTTGGAAAAAAGAAGCTTATGAGCAAATGGATAGAGAATGTGTTTCCAAATTGTTCACGCCTCACGTACCACTTTTGTAAGGGGTCAGTTGTCTTATAGTAACTTTGCTAGATGTACCCCTTAAGGGTCAAAATTGTGTGTCTGAAACTACCCTGATTATTATTTTGTTATTACTTACTGCCCAATAGCAGGCCAGGACCAACCCATTCTTAACGGTACTTTCCAGGGAGGGCGGCCAAGAAATTGGTTTAACACATAAGAGCAAAATCTTGACGTAAAATTCTGAATTTTTTTATATGCTGTCAAGGAATATTTTCTTATTCCAAAACCATTGGAGCTGAAGAATCAACTCCACTGTAAAGTTCAAGTTATTTCTTAATTTCTTGTATGAATAATAGATGATGATGACGAGCTCATGAGTGGGTCATGGGAACACCCGTAACTGACCCACATCAAAGCGCCTAAATCTGTTTATTGATTGTGTCTGTATTGCCGTAATCTATTTTGATTAGTTTTGGCGAGTTGCTATAATGAAAGAGGCTGTTAATTTCATTAAAATTACCCTTCTTTTGGCAAAATTTTATGATAAAATCCAAATTTCTGTTATGCTACATGCCGCATATTATTTGAACAAAAATACCATGTTTTGAAGACTTTTCTCATTATGGCCATTTTATTTTTTGTATCAGTTCTTTGCCCCACCTGAAACTTCTGCCGATTGTATGTAAGCATGCTGTCTAAACGACAGATGTTCGTTAAAAACCAGGACCATAAAGAATCTTAATTGTTCATATTTAAATCTGAAATCTAGCAGTCTCCTCAAAAACCAGCAACAAAAATTCCAATACCTACATGCCTCAAGTTCAATCAAGACATTCGTTCAACATATGGTTGGCAATTTTCTGAGAGTGCTTCATTCTCTCTCCAACTCGATAATGGCTATGATACAAAGATTAATTACAACATTGTAACTTCTTCTACAGAAATTGATTGAATACTTTTAGCATAAAGCGCACACATTATGGATATTGCTTCCTCCACATCCGTTAATCTTTGGTTATCTAAAATACATTTTTCTTTGTCTTTAAGGCATGCATTAAAAAAGGCAATCATCCCCTGTATGTACATATTTTCAGAGCATTACATAATTAAACAATTCATTAAAAAACAAACAGCACTTAACTACCAATTTTCAGTGTTTTCACGTTTTCCCCTTTGCATTCAAAAACAAAGTATTAGAATGTTAATTCTTATATATTTAAACAATATAAACAAAATTTTTTCCCCTATAACTGTAAGATTTTGGGATGATTCCAGGGTGGACATTATATTACACACTACTGCTGTTCAAATTCAGTGTACATTCATGTACAATGGTACATGTTGAGTCAAATAAAACCAATAAATACCCTGAAATGTGTATTTTTACACATAAAACATAGTACTGGCTAACTCTGTACATTTCTTAAAATGCACATCATCAGGTTTTCGATACAAATTCTAGATTGTTTCAATTAACTTGTACTTTCACATGTTACTTCTATGGTTCAATGAGAATATATGCCCTGCCTAGATTCGAACCCAGGTCTTCAAGTTTGAGAGACCTGTTTTATTAAACATGCAGAACTGTCAAACCTGAGATCTGGAGTCTGATCCTAGGCATTATATCCTTCTTTATGGTATATAAAGAGAGATCACATATTTGTATTTCTCAAGCACAACTTTCTGACAGAATGACTTGGGTAACATAAATTCCCTAGTCTGTTGGAAAAAGTAACTTTACAAAATTTAATTACACACATAATAATTAATGTTTCAATTAATCAATTCAAATCACAAAAAAAATCATTTTTTTTTACAATTGATATGTTCAACCCAATTCCTGATTTTCACACCAATGTTTTGGATCCCAATCTAGGAAGCAGAAGCAAGGGTAAAATTTGTATTTTCAGCACATAAGAAGAAATTAAGGTAAAACAATGACTTCTAGTTCATTTGAAAGAAACATATGAAGACAGGCATTTTACTACTGAAGTTAAGCTTTTGGGTTATTTTATACCTCTGTCCACATTTTAAGAAACAATTTTGTTTTTGTGTAGGGGTGAAATATCTAGACATCACGTTTCTTACTTTCTGTGCTAACAATAACTTGGGAGAACCTTTAGGACTCAAAACAATTCTGGAGACTTGGACCAGATGTCATTTGGAAACAATCTGCTAATGAAGTCAACCAAGAAGTGACATTGACACTCTTCGTCCTTTCAATGGCAAAATGATGCATCACTGAAGAACTATAAAAGGAGATACGTTCTTGTGCCTTATTTCAATGATAGTATTGCTTGCTGGCAAGTGACAACAGTGGTTGAAACTTTATGCAGTTCAAACAGAAAGTAGTCCGATGCCTAAATTATTACTTATTTTATGTGCCATTTTGTTCTCAAAAGAAATACAATTGTTGTCATGTACCATTAATTTATCATCCCTTGGGACATGGTTCATTCATCTACTTACACAAGGGTAAACTGACAAGCAGACCTTTGGTATATGCAGAACGAGATACCATCTCAAAATATGTCAGAAATAGTACGGTAGTTTGATTCCAAAGAAGTTAAAGAGGGAAGGCATAGCTGGCTGCCGTCTTTGTCATGCATGGGCAACAGTTGGTGTACTATCAGATTTTTTCACAACCTTTCTTGGCAACCTTTGATTCTTAGCTGCGTTGAAGATTGCAGTTTGAAGTGCTGGCATGAAATCGCAACATGGAATATAACACTGCATCAGGCATAGCCAATCTATGAGCAGATGGTACACAATGGGTTGTTGACCACTCTTGTAGAGAAACTGGAAGTACACCAGCTCTCCTCCATGTATGACAATCTAAGATGGCAGAGAGCTCATATGGTTACAACCGATAAATTACCGGATTTCTAAAATGCATTGTAAATATGCCCTGATGACGTCACTCCAATCCCAGGTATGCTTCACGCATGTGTTTCAAATTCAAGATGGCGATAATTTCATCAGGTTGATGGCAACGTTACAATAAAAAATTCAACCTGTTGCCACCCATTTTGTTCCACTGATATTTCTCTGCATTTCTATATCATTAATTTCATTTGAAACATTACTGTTGCACAGTTTCAACTTCTTTTTGACCACTTGTTTGCCTTCGAGTTCAAAATTTCATCAGTCAAAGCCGTTGACATGCATGTGTACTTGCGTTTCTGCGATGTCACCAAGACAATTTGCGATGTGTGTACCCTGTGAACCGGTAATCTGTCAATGAATTACACAGGTGAGCTTGGGGGCTATGGCTTCCCTCTTTTACCTCTATGGCTTCCCTCTTTGACCTTGTCAATTGGACTGATTTAAGACATTGTTCCTAATTTTCTTTTGGCATTTCTGTAGTAGGGAGGGTTACTTTTTCAACATGTACATTACTTTTTAAAAGGCCCTTTATGTGGTAACAACATATCAAGGAGTTTGAGTTATAATAAGTGACATTGTTAATGATTAAAGTTTGCTTTTTGTACCATCTCATGAACAAAGTTTACAATTTATAACCCCTCGTCCATAACACCAAAACTCTTTGAACACTTACAAAAGAAATTCTTAATATTTCTTTGCATGGGCTATATTACAAAATGTAATCAGGGCATACAATAACATGACTGCAGTGTCAGAACAACCAAAAAAGGATAGCTCTTGACAAAATTTTAGTTGGGTCATTTGGGCCAATTCTGTGACCGTGGAGAGCAGAGCATCATTTCTCAGTGTATTTGACTTCTATGAAGGTTAATGAACAAATTTAGCGGGGGTGCCCCTCGAGAAAGTGTGGGCGGAATCCAGGAGGGGGACAAATTCATAATACAGGGGTCAAAAATGAAAAATGCTTGGATTGCTTTAAAAAGGTAACCAAAGTGTTCTTCTTGTTACAAGGATTAAAAAAGGTATAGTTTGTACTACCTACAAGGTATGGTTACCGAGTTATAAGACAAAATTCGTCAAATGTCATCACCTAAGGTTAAATCTTTAATACTGCACCGACTTCTTTAAAAATGGTCTCAAATTGTTAACCTTTCCACAGGGATTGCAACAAAAGTAGTTGACACTCATTTGTATTTGTTTGTCGAGATAAATGACAAACAAGGTCAACCCCATTGACCTCTATTTATCTCCGTATTTTAAAAATATGTTAGACGGTGCAAAATGTTTGTTGCAGTCTCTGAGGAAAGATGAACAATTTGAGCCCATTTTTGAAGAAATCGGAGCAATATTTAAGATTTAACCTTCGTGATGAACTTTGACATTTGACGATTTTTGTGTTATAAATATCTCCATAACCATAAGTTGTACAAACTATACCTTTTTTAATCCTTGTATTCAAACAAGACAAACACTTTGGTTACCTTTTTATAGCAGTCCAAGCACGTTTCATATTTGACCCATGTGTTAAGAATTTTCCCCCCTCTGGATTCCGCCCACACTTTCTCGAGGGACACCCCCGCTAAATTTGTTCATTAACCTTCAGAGAAGACAAATCCACTGAGAAATGATGCTCTGCTCTCCACGGTCACGGAATTGCCCCAAATGACCCTACTATTTGGTCTATATATTTTTACATAAACCTCAAGGTGTCACAATACTTAAATATATATAATATGTATAGCAAATGCTGCGCAAATATTATGTACACACCCGCTACGCTATGGAATGTTCCACAAGAATATAATATATATGCTTTACATACCATGCACATTTGGATAGTTTAAGAGTATACATGTAATATGTTACTTAGATGCACAAATAACATGATATGGAGAATTACAGAGACGTGTATATATAACAAGTTTCAAAACTATTAGTTGTATACGTGCTACCTCTATGATGTTACGTTAAGTTCTAGTGAATGCTTCACAATAATATAAACCACTGTTAAGCTGATTTTTTTACTCCTAGAACTTTGTACATGCCCACATTGTTGACTTGTTTTTACTGGCTTTTATTTACATCAATATAGCAGCGACTTATTAACACTTCAAAACTGTTATATAGTTGTTACAGATTGCCCCTGCGTACCAAGTAATTTGCTATCAAATTTTCTGATCTCTGACTGTCTGGAAACACCTGGCTGATACCATTTTACAATAGGGGGATCATATATATATATATTAGTGAGGGTGAGAGCAAGAACTCTTTCTGGTGACTTTGACATTTTCCCTGACATTATACCACTGCTTATACCCCATATCCAATGGTTGATCCCAATTTAGGTAAAACCCTGCAATTTTTTTAATGGAATTTGTGAAAAGATGATTTGGGCCATTCAGGAGTTGCTGACTACCTGCTATACTTTGCTCATCACCTAATAGGCAAAAAATATTTTGCTTTTTTTTGAAAGTAAATGTTGTGCCGAGCAAGTTTGTGTGCATAGCCCGATCGCAAAATAGCCTTGTCCCCAGAACCCCCGATTTTACCGAAGTGGTCAGGTTTTGGTGTTTAAAGAAAGCCACTCTTTTTCTCATTTACTCTGTGATATCTTAAGGCTAAAAAGATGTTTGGATCGGGTGTTATGAGCGAAATTGTGCCCTATTTTGGTCGATCAAAATTAAACAGAGTACACTATGGGACTTATAAAATCAAGTTTTTAGGTCACAAAACAAAACAGATTAACATATCGGTGCAAAACTTGACAGATGGGATTTTTGGGTCAATCAAGGGTCATTCAATCAAGATGAAAACTATATATCAATATATTTGGTCATACCCATTAACTATGTACACCACATGCATGTAGATTTTGAATAACTGCTATTTGGGTAAATTACTAATGGCAAATTCTTAATTCAATTGAACAGATTCAAATTAATATATGATATAATGTCAAGGCAATATGAGCACAAGTAACTCGGAATAATTATAAACGGTATGCTTTGTTTTACAAGACTATTTTGGCATCCTATTACTTAAAACTGTGAATAAGAGCAGTACATCTCTCTTCATCAAATCAAGATTGAATCGCAGATCAGCGAGATGTATCATAATGTGTAAACAACAAATCACTTGGTATCCAAAGGCCTCTGGTTTCCATCTTGTAAGTCTGATCCAAGTTATCCAAACAGGCTGAAGCCGGTGTGTATGTGCAAGCGTGTGGGAGTGTGATGAGCGAGGCTAATGGGCTAATAATATACTTCTGTGTAGGAGGCTTGCTTGGACTTGTCTAACATGCTATTTTTCTGTCTTTTTGGGTTGTTTTGATCTAGTAGCTTATATTTGTTCATCTAAAAAGCATGAAAATATTTCTTTATACTGTGGGCAAGTGATATGAATTTCAGTTCTATGTGATTTAAAAAGAACGTTTTGTTTACAGACTATGTTTTTGTTTACAATACTAAACATGTGATTATTAATAATATTTATATCTTTTGTTTTAATCAACTCAAATTGATTATATTCATTTTTGGTTTTGAAACAGTATAGGAATACAACTCACAAAGGCATGGTATAAGGTATTGCATCCAATGATGACTACACAAGAGGAAAAGAAGATTCCAAACTTGAAAGTTGAAGCAAACACGGTACATAATGATTGATAACCGAAGGTGTTTTGAACCAATCCCATAATGCATTGCAATGTGTCTATACTGTACTGCACTAAACGCATGTCAGGACTTAGGGATAAAAAGTGTTCAACTAGTTTTAAGGATCACCAAACATTTCATGATCATGAGAAAAATTCTATTAAGTACAAATACTTTTTGAGATAAAATGAGTGTCAAAAGTCAGGGTTTTTATGTGATAGGAATAGGATTTTTGTGGGATCACATGACCTTATTGAGGTGAAATTTCCCAAAATTGGTGCATTGTGGGATGGACTCAAAACACCCTCTGGATTGATAACAATTTGGGTTGTGATTGGTGAAAGAGGCAAGAAAAAATATTTCTTCATGTAAAGATCACTTCCAGTTGTACCCCTAACAAAACTTTATAGGACAGCTATGGTCACACACATATTTTATGATGTCAACAGTTTTGGTAGTACAATGAGAATACTACCTTTTGCCACATTTTTGGGGTAAACTAACCTTTTCAATCTTTTTTACAATGCAGTACCTTTTGCAAAATTTGTTTTGGGATACTACTGAATAGAAACACTCTTTAAAAGTTCCTTGTTCCTTTCATGTTTGCGATCTTTCTTATGTGTCTAAAATGGATGCAACACCAAAAGGCATATTATAGTAATAACTTAAGCACCTGTGCTTAATCTACAAAAAAAACCCAATAAAACAAAATTGCATTCTGCCCGAGCTGCTAAAATCTCCGCGGCCTGCGTCTGAGTGTCCCAAAGTCCTCATAGTCATTATGCGCTCGGGGGGCGCTTGTTCACAGTCGTCTGCGACTGAGCTGTGAGCTGCAGCTGTATTGCCGCTGTGTTGAGTTTCCCGTGTCGTGAGGATCTCCTTCAATCCCCCACAGCTTGTGGTGCGGAATGTGAAACCAAGTTTGGTGGGGTATCTTGAAGGAGGCACTTTAATATCTGAACTGGAGTCCGAATCTTCGTCCTCCTTCTCTTCTTCCTCATCTCATCATTTTCTTCCTCTTCATTCTTCTGACGGACATCTGACGCTTTTTGAGCCGTCTTGGATGCCATATGTCGCGGACTCTTGCTTTCATCACCAGATTCCATGGTCATTCCAGGAAAAGCACTACCATTGGATCTGGTACTAGAAAATCATTGAAGTCGGTCTTTGCATCCCACGAGCACGACATTAGGTTACTCGAGTATGTGTTAGATGTCGTTACTACGGTTAGTATTGATAGGATCAGAAGTATCATCATCGAGTCTGTTTCCTCAAGCTTGTAGTGTGTTGATGTTGTCCAGACGTGATCAGGATTCCTCTGCACAAGATGACTCTAACCACTTCAATTTGAATGGACCCGAATCCGACTAATTCCCATCCTCACCTTTCAGACTTCTTTTGCCGAGACCTTCCCTCGGACCTTTTCCCTTTGGCAGAGGCTTTTTTTACAACAAATATTCTTATTTATGTCGTTTCCTCCGTCATTCTTGCCTTTTTTCTTTTTCTATCTTCCTTGCATGTAATTCTTTGACCATTCTCTTCTTCCCATTAACCTCCTTTGATTCCTTCTCCTTGTTTCTCTTCACCAGCTCCCCTTTTCTCAGCAGAGCCAACTCGATACTATGCCTATGCTTAACCACAAACTTGTCACCGATGAGCAATTGAAGTGCTTTGCCCATGTGATATGAAGATATGGGCGTGGCATGGCCCTCTTCCCATTTACAGATGCCATCGTAGAATCGCAATACGTTAGCTGTAGCACTCGGAGGATCTCGCAAGACATTTGCTGCCACTCTGGACTCTCCTGTTGACCCAGTTTTGACAATGTATGGTATCAAGTCATGGCAATCTCCAAGAATTCCTTGTAGACTTCCTCATCCTCTCTGCTGTAATTATTACCTGAAGAAATGATTGAAGACAGTGAATTAGTTTGCAATACATATTCTTTAAAGGATATAGTGTAAATGTTATACTGTACACTCATTCCATTTGAAATTAAAATGTCCTTCCATAGTCATGTGCATTGGGCTCCTTTTAAAACTATGATGGCACAGCATTTTGATAGCAAAGGATGTACAAAAGGGGGGTCGCAATATGTGGTGCAACCATGAGAACAGTCAATGTTTTAAAGGTGCAATGAGGAATTTTGAGGCATCCAAATTATGTGTCATAATAGTAATTTCATATAGAGTAGACACTCATAGTAGATTTCTTACCTTGTATTTTGCTACAGAAATGTCTTAAAAGAGAGAAAAAAGGTGATTTGATTGCTTATATGTCAATATAAAAGATTTAGGCTGATCGTATTTGCTCCTTACGAATTAGAAATTCACAAGTTTTTGTACCAAAGAAACATTTATCAAATTCTTAATCCTTTTCAGCTGGGATATTTTATGGAAAACTTACATCAGGGCAAAAATCAGAATTTTCACATTTTTTAGGGACACCTGTTATTGAAATCTCTGTTGCACCTTTAAGATACGGCAGTTGACTCTTGACACAGAATGGCTTGATTGGCTTGCACACACACGTGCCATATGTAAACTATAAGGTGGTGCCTGCAACAGCAACTATGAAGTCTCATATTTGATTTAAAGAATTGACCAATCAATCAAATGAATGTATATCATATACAGGTTTTGTCAGTAACCCAACCTATCCAATCAGTTTTAGAATCTGAATGAAGGTCCGTTTGACAGCCATGACGATAAAGATCAAGCAAAAGATCTGAGGGGGACCGCCTTCTTGAGCATCCCCTTTCACCAACCCCAAATGCACCTTACAAGGTTTAGAAAACGGGCATATTCAGTAGATGCGGTGATGATGCAGTGAGAGCGCCCATGCCCAGCTGCTGTTCATAAATGTGACTGATATCGATCGAGAGGACTTTGAACTTATGCGGTCACATTCTGAACCACAGCTGGCATGGGGAACTCTCAACTGCATTAACGCATCTGCATAAGCACGCGAGCGGTTTTCTAACCTCCTAACTGTCCCTCACTGGTTTTCAACACACCTGGACTCAGAGCAACAAGGAGAGAAAATGCCGAGAGTCATGAGCAGGGCTACAAGTGGACCCGTGCAAAAAATAGGGCTAAACTTAAGGCCCAAAAAAACAAGAATATGAATATAGGGAAAATATAGGGATTAAGAAACCACCAAATTATAGGGAAAATATAGGAATGTTGTATGTATTTTTACTTGAACGTGGGTTGCTTTCCATTGTATATCAGCAGCAATGTTAATTCATTAGAAAGATAGTTGCCAACAAATGAGCCATCTCTGGCCTGTAGTGACTATATGATACCACCATGGTGTGGGTAAATTAATTTAAAGGGGGAAAAGTGATTTGAAATGTTTTCTGAATGTGAACCCATCCCTACTTGCAGGAATCCAGTTTCCTGAAGGCTAATTCCAAGGTATGACCTCTCTTATGTCAAGTCATTTTTGACCTTATTTGACCTTGGATTCCAAATACATATATCAAGAGAGTACCTAGTGTTGTATGTTGTTTTTGGAAAAAGTTGCATTGTATGTTTTTTTTTACATTTATTTATTTTGAGATATATTGGGACACCTCACACTTCACATTGGAAAATGTGCATGTTAAATTCCTGCTTATCATCTGGAACACATATAGTTCTGATTTTAGAAGTGTGGTAATAGCTCTCGTTAGTTCCTTCGATCTATCAACACTTTTCATGTTACAACTGTCAATTTCAGTGCTTACATCCATGTACACATATGTATCATTACCAAGGAAGTTGCTGAAAGTTTTCTCAAAATGGGCAAAAGGGTCTCAACATGGGTCAATACAGGTTACTGTGTGTGTACATCCCAAGTCATAGCCAGTGGTTCTTTGAGCAAAATTTGGTGGTAATTAGGTGGCAAAAATTTGGCATTTGACAGTGTTTTAAAAAAAATTGGGGTTAAAGCTCACTAGATAGGGCTCATATAGGTAATCTGTGATACAGCCCATATGAGGTTTGGGCTGGTGATTTTTTAAAAATTAATTTGAGATCATAGCTGCATAGCACCGTATTTGCACCGGAAATGTACATTTTGTCGTTTTAACCAAATTAGGTCAGAAGTTACATAGGGTTCTTTAGAGATCAATCTGTGTACAACTGGCGAATTCTTGAGCCAGTGATTTTTTTAAAACTAAGTTATCAGTCAAGGTGTATATTGAGTAAGCGATGTGCAACTTGTTGCAAAGCAGTGAGGTTGAGAGATATATATCAATCAAGGGGAGCAGAGGAAATACACACAAATGCAATTTCACTGATCTGAAATCTATACTTAAATGTTGTGTTAGCTATATGGTCCTTTGGGCTTGCAAGAGGTCATTTCCCCAACATCCCTCAAAACCCCACTGGTTAAATTTTTTGTTTTTTTAAAAAGCCTAAGATCATCTGGGGCTTGTACTGAGCCCTAATTTTTTTTAAAGGAGACCCATTATTAAATTGTAAGAAAAATCCCAGAAATGAGTGCCTTTATTCTATTTACCACAACCCCCCCTAATGACCCTTTATGGTAAGGATTTCAAGTCCTCAGCCACACACTCTTAACCAAACCAAATGCGGAGTAGCACCTCCCATGGAGAACACAGTCACGCACTTGCTTCATTTGTTGGTGTGAGTATGAGTTACCCAACTCTGGACTACTGATGTTTGTAATTATTTAAAGCAAGTCGATGATTCTGACAAAGAAATTTATGATGTTACTTCTCAAACAAAAACAATGCCTCAAAACAAAACATCATTTAAAATCAGACAAGTTCTAAAATTGGGCTTGATGAAAGATGATGAATGGAAAGATGATTCTGTACATACAACCCCATGCTGCTAAGATTTGGAGGTATCTATTTGTAGTGCTTGTTTAAGGAGCCCACCTTGTAATCAATTTTGGACTCTGAGTGACTGTAATAGTTTGATCAACTCTGTGAAAAAACAGTTAAAAAACATAAATCTTTAATTTCCTTTGGAGAAAAAAAATTAAGGGAAATCTAGGGATTTGGAACTTTATAGGGATTTATAGGAGGAAGAGGGTTAAAAAATATAGGAAATATACGAAATTATCTGGGGCCGCTTGTAGCATTGTTGATGGATCCAAGCTGTTTCCTTATCTGTTACTCTGACCAATATGAGTTGTGTTAGGCACGAGTCAAGGGGCTGGTGCACAATTTTCAAAGGAGGCTCCGTTTACTGGTACACTCACCATTCACCCCCCTTTTCACAATCCCAAAAATACACTCGGGTTCCTCACTACATTCCAATGGCTGTGGACTTAAGGGAGAGAAAATGCCAAGACGACTTAAATGATTACCAGTGGTTCTTATCCCTGAAAATAAGCTACAACACATGACCCACAGCGGGATTGTGCACCCACAATGCATGCCTAAACAAGAACACAAACACGCTCACAATGGGGAAATAAAAATCAAAATACTTCAAGTTCAAACTTTGCAAGATCCCCCTGGTGGGGAGCCACACTGGCAGGGATTTCAAGTATGCATATTCATTAGCTATTATTAAATACTTAATTTGCATTTGGTAGCCCAAAATGAATAAGGTCAAGAATCTTCAACCTAACTTCTTCCACCCAAGTTTTACAACATTATACATCTTATGGAACTCTAGATATTGGCAGTGACATTTTTGACAAATTTAAAGGGAATGCACTTTAATTAGCTCATTTGTATACCTAACCCATAATCATGCACTTACAATTTGCCGACAACTATGCCTGTCATGATGGGATTTGATGTCATGTAGCGATGGGAATTTGTGTATTTCAAAAGATACGCACAAACGAGTCAACCTAACCTCACCGAAACCCAAAATGGAACACGAGGGGACAGGACAGAGGGAATCTGGCTGTTATGCAGAAACACTCTATTGCGCAGCGGCCGAGCCTTTGAAAAGGTGCTCTAGTTTTCGAGTTACCCCCTCCCCACCGAAACAAAAACCAACCCACCTTTATTTGATAGGATAAATATTAAGATTTAAGGCAAATGATGGTTGTGGTTGAAAATATTTGTGGAGGATGATTTCTATGCCGAAAAATGAAATTTGGCCGGCAATGTAAGCGAAAGTATTTATTTTTATTTTGAAGGTAAAATATTACCAATCTTATTTTTATGGTTATCCTTTTGTTATTGCAAGGTTTTATTACGTTGCATAAAGGGTGCAGGTAATACCCGTTGTGGTGACCCGTGATAAACGGATGTTTTTTTAGGAAAAAGGTGATTTTTGGCTTAACATTCAGACCTTTATAATATTGTATTAAAAACAGAAATTATAATATCAATGTCAGAGTTGATAGTATTGCATGATGATTAAAATTTGTTTTGACTAAAAAATTACTTAAAACTTGACTATCTTAAGTTTTTAGCATCAAAAACGTGATTTTTTGACCCAAACAAAAACCCCTGCCACCAAAGTTTTTGACCACAAACCATCATTTTTAAAATTCATTTATTACTCTCTTCGAATAGAAGTTGGTTGCGTTTTGTGTTACGAGGGACGGGGGGGGTCGACAATTTGCGTCCAAAACCGCTCCACTATATCGACCTTTTAGGCCAGGGGCCGGGCTCGAAAAAGTGGGGAATTTGGGACGCTCCTTCCCACGAAGTTGGCATTTGGAGGGAAATTATACATAAGACATAGTGGGAAATCTGCAAGAATGCAGCTAATCTCCCGGAAATTTACATTTTTTTCAAACCCCTGCCCAGGGGGATATAAAAAAACCTTGAAAGAGTGCACCGACTGAAACACCAATGCTCTTCTATGTTGTATATTGACAGTTTCAAGTTGGAAAACATCACAGGTTTGAAAATCATGAAAAAACTGTGCCAACCAAACTTGAATCGATCCCGCGTTTATACATTGATTGAGTGTTTCTACCCACTTAAATCATTGTGCAAATACCTTGGGACTAATTTGCCACTGACATGCATTCTAACAAAAACATTACAGCAGATTGTACAAGGGCATGTAATTGCAGGCAGCGAACTAGGGTAATGTGGCAAAGCTTGAAAATCGCATAGTACGCTCTTTTTAAACCCTGTAGACACGGAGTAATGAATTTGTAGTCGACCGGTTGTGTACTATGAGACAATGCTGAATGTGAAAGGAAACCCCCCAGTGCTTAGCCATAATTCTTTCCTGTTACAAATTAACAAAGTGCCTATGAAGGGGTGTCATATCACAACTTTTTGACCGCTATTTTATCGTTTGATGATAATCAACCCTGTTTCCAAGTACAAAACCTGGTGACATCTATTTAATGAATTTTGATGCGCTGTTGTTAAATCATATGGATGGAATAATTATTAAGGTTGGATATGGAATAGAATAATTATTTAGGTAGGAATACCACATTCCTGGCTCACTTTGTCCCCAGTGCGTGTTTATCCTGGTTTCAAGCCAGAGTTTATACATAATTATTTTATATAAATTAAATTAATTGATGTTGAATACGAGGTTGAATACCACATTGATGGAATCAGCGATCGAAAGATGAATTAGACAAAGAAGTTGCTGAACCTCTAGTCTTGTCTGATTCCCATGTTACACAGAGAAGGCATGAAGAATGTTGTTTGACTCCTAACTCCTCCATTATACGTGTTACATTACATACCCGATTTGGATTGGCTAGTTCTCTACCTCTTCATCCCTCACTTCTTACCAGTTCATTGATTGCTTA
The DNA here is from genome assembly GCA_023653785.1 of Ophioderma brevispina. Classification (NCBI taxonomy): domain Eukaryota; kingdom Metazoa; phylum Echinodermata; class Ophiuroidea; order Amphilepidida; family Ophiodermatidae; genus Ophioderma; species Ophioderma brevispina. The sequence goes on along the minus strand of JAMKCH010014951.1, from coordinate 12,150 downwards.
GACCGCAAAGGAAGTTCCAGAAAAAAATGCCATCCCTTTTTTTCAAAAACCAATTTTGATTTTTTGTCACATTAGATATGGTTACAATGATAAATCACGCTGATGTGAAATAAGCTAAGAACATGCCTTATGTAAAAAAATAGGTAGTCCGATTATATGTAATGGTTCTCCGACCATAGAAGACCACACCACATATCAGGACAATACACCACACCATCAAAGTTAAGCACTAATATGCAATACCCAGACACACACCCAATACATCCGGACCACCACCCCTAGGGACCCCACACCACCGGACCACACCCCCTGGACCACATTCCATCCGCCGGGACACCACCCCATACTCGGACCCATAACCACACACCACATCCTCCCCAAACCCATACGAACCACATTTCTACCCGGACCACACCCCATACCAGACCACACCCCCCATAACCCCGACCACACCCCATACCCCAGGACCATATTACCATCACACTTCCCACCCACAGGCACCACCCCATTACCCATAGCAAACACCCAAATTCCAAAGACCACACCCATATCAACAGACCACATCTCATTATCATGGACACCACAACACACCTAACAGTTGTCAGCCCATATTTGCAATACCCTGAAAACACCTCATACCCTGAGCCAACCCCCCTACGGAACACACCCCATACCCATCGGGGAACACACCCCCACAACTGGACCAAACTTCCATACCCCGACCATACCCCCTACCTGGACCACCCCAGTATCACCGACCATACAACCCCAACCACACACCCCAAATTCGAAATCAGTTCGAGCCACCACGGTTTGCCGTGTGATGTACAGATTTTCTCCCAATATTTTGTTAACAAGAAAAGTGTCAATGAAAAATACTGAAAAATATGAAAATAGGTCAAATATCTAATTATGCCAAATTATGGTAACCTTAAAATATATATACTGATTTAATCAAATCAGTTGAGAATCTGTCGCCCGACCCTTCCACCAAGTTTCGCCTGTGTGACGTACAAGATATCCAGATATTGTGTTCACAGAAAAGCTCACGTGCACCACGAGACGATGCAGAGCGAAGATGCACACACGGATCATGCTGCCATATCCGGACGACCTAAAAAAAGGAAGATGATTCTAGTATTTTCTGTCAGCACAAACAGAATTAAAACTGTCACTATAGGGTGATTAAGACCACAGGTGAAGTGTTCAATCAGATCTTTTTTCAGAAAAAATCTGTGTCCCTTTAAACAATAGCCCCAATGGCGTGTCGCTCAGCGAGTAATTAATGTGAGCCTTTGGTCAGTGGGGTCTCTTCTGCCGTCTGGTGACAAAAGAATTAATTCTGTGGGCCCAAGGAGCGAATTCAATAAATTTTCACCAGATTGCCCCGTTACATCAGCCCATGTGAGCCTGTGCCCCAATCTGCGAACACCCCCATATGGGCCGGGGTCAGTGGTTCTTCCCAATGGAACAAATTAAAACAGCATAGTACTCATTGTAGTTGGTAAAAGGTATGCGAGGGTCCTCATGTATCTAAGCTTTGATTACAGGCACAAATGATCATTTGAGCATTTTCAAGCTTACCCTGATGTTATCCTTGACCCCACAATGTAGGGAACACGAAAAACAAATACATTGGTCATTCAGACCACTTGTGTCACCTTGCCGTCACGGTTGTGATATGATAGACCTCAATGACCTGTGAACTCCTCGATAGTGACCCTTGACATCAAACAAATGAGGGTTGCATGTTAACTCCATAAACCAAGTTTGGTTCAATTGAACTTCCACTTTTAAAAATAAGTCCAATTTTACATTTTCAGATATTTTACAACTTGACCTACATTGACTTGTCCTGTGACCTTTGACTCATCAAACAAATGGGGGGATGCCAAGTTGCACATGTGTGTACCCCACGTTTGTTTTAAATCAATCACAAGTACGTGGCTATTACAGGGAACGGTTAACCTTTGCACGACAACAGACAACAAACAACAGACAACAACAGTGGAACACAAGTGATCACTCCATGTGTTGTCCGCCTCAAGGGGCAGGCGACACAAGTTTTTTTACAATCTTGTGTTAACACAAACTTAACTAGAATTTCGCGATTATTGACTTTCATGCTCGCTATATTCAAAGAATATAAGCTGTGGGCCGCCCCATCATGACCTTTGACCGGCAATGACCTTTGACTCTCATTCAACATATGAGGGATTCCATTGGTGCACCCTATGACACAAGTTTGGTTACAATTGAACTTTCAGTTTCAGTTTAGGTCAATTTACATTTTTAGCCCATTGGCCAATATACCTCACATGACCTTTGACCGTCAATATGGACCTGTGACTGCTCAACATATTGGGGGATCCCATTGCTGCACCTATGAACAGAAGTTTGGTTCCAATGAAGTCTCAAACTTTTCAATAGGTCAATTATTAAAAAAAAATTAACAAATTTTTGTGACCCAACACCATCTACACACCATCCACAAGCATTACACAACACACACACACATCAACATACCATGCACAACGGATTGCTTAAGTGGTCCCTGCCAGCTATGCTGGGGGCCCACAAAAAATGAGGTGGTAGTGTCTTCGGTTTGACCTAACTCTGACCTCTGACTGCCACCAAAAAGGCCATGAGAGGTCCTTTATGACACTAGGATTATTTATATCGTGTCTTTACTGAAAAATGCAGAGATATGATGAACAGATAAAGACAGTGAAGGCAAACACCGTTTGGCCAAACATACCCCATGAAACCATTTTAGGTTTCTTCCATCGTCTTAAAGCTCCACTAAAGAATTATATGTATAACAGTGGGGTACGAGGCTCACACATAGGTATTATATTATTTATAGGTAGTGAGTGAGTCGGCGCACCCACCCTTGCTTAATAATCACACTCTTACCTGCTGACAACATTCGACGGCTAGAGCCCATGTTCTAAGGCTTCCTATATGTCTCTGTCTTATGAAATGCCCAACCAAGGTAGGTGTAGGATATAATGATGATCGTCGTAGTACTCCTGACCCGCTTTGATTGCCTCCTTGAACAGGTCATAGGTCGAAGGTCGGTCCGGTGTGGGGTCAATACTCTCTAAGTCCTCACCCAGATCGCCAAGAGGGCCCTAGGGTATCTGTAATTGTTGCTATAAAGAAACAACATACATAAAGTAACACACCAAGTACAACTAACAGAGGGGCCGCCGAGACTTTACTCATGACTAAAAAGTGTCTTTAACTAACAGGGCGTGGACCAGACCTGACCGTTGGGGGTGGGGGGAGGGGGGGGGGAAGGGGAAAAGACTCAGGTTTCCCAATTCCTGTACCAGCTTGTGGATGATTAAAGTGCCATTCGTGATTATAGCACTCATTATTTTTTGTATGGTCACTAGAGAGTCCCAGAGAAAAGGTTATTCCAAAATTTCAGGTGATTCTGACGATTGAACGTTTTGATTATTTGGCCCCGCCAATAGTTGTATATCACATGCCCCATAGACCACTGTGTTGTGTAATTTATGTCATACGGACAGAAAATACAAATTATGAATTCTCCAGAGTAGAGCGAATTTGCACGTAAGTTAGGAAACACATACTACACTTAGGGCAACGGTTCAGATGGTATAAAAATCTCAACTTTTGGGGGGTAAGTCGGGGGACGAGGCTGTGGATCACAAAATGCCCCTTTAATGTGTGATCATCTTGTCACAAAGGCCTACACGGGTGGGTTTCAGGGGCTACCTTGGGGCCCTGGTGGGGGTCCTGGGTTTTGCCATCTTAGAAGGTAAAAAAGTAGTGTTTCAGAGAACAAATCTCACAATACATTCGTTTGAAGCTACAATAAATCTTCCGTTTCCTTATCTTTCATTTTCTCCTTTCTCTTCTTCCATTTTCTTTTCTCCCTTTTCTCTTCCTCACCCATTCCCTCTCTTCTTTCCCCTTTCTTCTTGCTTTCCTTTTTCTTTCCTCCTTTTTTTCCCTTCCCATTTTTTTTGTGTTGGGGGAGCTGTGGGGAAAGCTGGGGGGGGGGGTTTGCCCCCGCCCCCTCAGTTATGCCACTGTTTGCTAATAAATTAATAAATCTTTGATTTTCTTAAATTTTTAGCCCTAAAACATGATTTTTTGACTTAAAACGCCCCTGCCACCAACATTTTTACCACAACCATCATTCTTATGAATTACTTGTAAATATCTTTCGAATAGAAATGGTTGCGTTTTGTTCTACCGAGGGGCAGGATTGGCTTTTTTCACGGCAAAAGCTGTTTTCGTGGGCCACCAGCATAGCTGGCAGGACCACTTTGCAATCCGTTGTGTGTGTGTGTGTGTGTGCACTTTTAAGAGATACATTCTGAGTGTATTTTCAAGTTTAAAGAGACATTCTGACTGTATTTTTACATTGTGGGTGTATTTTCTTCATTGTGGGAGTATTTTTACTAGAGTTACTATGTTACGAATTGTCCTATAACGGAATAAACTGTAATCTAGTATTGAGGTTTATTCCGTAAAAGAGTAGAAAAGAGGATTTTTCTAGTTTAGTTAACTATATAGGCCTGCGGCGCAATCCTCTTGGCTAAGAAAAGTGAGAAAATCTAGAAAAAAATGAAAAAAATCTTTAAAAATGTCTAAAAAAGTGTCTTTTTAAGAGAAAAATCTCAAAACTATATAGGTTTGAAATTCTTCCTTATATAGTTTTGAAAAAGTGTATTTTTCTGAAAAAATGTCTAAAAAAGTGTCTTTTTAAGAGATTTTTCAGTAAAACTCCCACAATGTAGCTCTTGCAAGGATGTGTGTGTGTGTGTGTATGTGTGTGTGTGGATGTATGTGGTGGTCACATCTTATATTCTTTTAATATAGTGAGCGCGATAGCCTAGCACCACACAACCCTAGTTTAAATATATTTCTGAAGAGTCATTTTCTTGAACAAACACGTAAGCCAAAGTGGCAGTGAACCAAGAAGTGACAAAATCTCAAATCAACAATCACAGCTCAGCAGGATGGAAAATCAAATACAGAGAAGAATTTAAACCAATCCCACGGTGCATTGCTCCATTCCCAAAATGCAATGTGCCAACATGGATGCTGAGTATAGAGGAGGTTAAGAGTATACTGAGTAAGTCTTGAAGAAAATGGATGGCACCCTCAATTTTCTAAGAAATCATATTATGCAAATACATAATGCGTATCCATACACTAATCACTGTGTGAATTAGCTAAGCTCAAAACTATGTCCTTCACTGTTATAGAAAGTACCAATTCTGGATCTTTGGCCACCAATGCCCTATGAGTAAATAAAATGGTGACATTTAAAAAGTGTCAATAGAAATTACGTAAAATGCGATTTGACAATTACTGATGGGGACGAAACTGTTTTTTTTTTTATTGAAGAATAAAAACAAGAGCTTCAAAAGTCATTAAACCTGCATAAGAACTGATATCACAAAAGTCAGGTCCTTATGTGCTAGCGAATGGACAATGTGGGGGTCATGCGACCTTACTAAGACCATAATTCCCTAATGCACAATGCATCATGGGATAGCTTTATTTTACTCTCTGAATGTGACCTAGTTTGTTTCTGATCTTATCCCATAAAAAGTACAGAGCTCTATTTTTAAAAAAAAACCGGGGTTCAATCAAGGGGCGATTACTTTTCCTTTGTTTGACGTCTTTCATATCACTCTTTCGTAAAATTACTATACATGCACATTTGGGCAACGCTGTAATATATTTGTAAGTTTGAGTTGACTAGTAAGATGGAACTAAAAATTCAAAATCTCATGCTCAGAGTTAAAGGGACATAGTAAGATCATCAGTCCCCTCCCTGTGGCTCAACTACCAAACCCACTCTACTTGTGCAAAGTGTTCTATGGGCCGGTGTGTCTAATTAAAGACACTATCAGTGATTCACCCAAAGAGTCAAAATATTTGAAATTTGCAGAAATAGCTTAAATGTGTAGGATAAGTCTGTAGAATCTTCATAAGTTACTTTTTCCAACTGAGGAATTGCCAGAAAAGGAAAAAAAAGAGTAGTGTTCAAAGATATGAATCTCCATTCACTTCCGTGTTGTAGTAAGTGTCCGTACGGACAGTAATGACCTAAATATCTGATTTTGTCCTTATTAGGTTGCTTCTGGTCTTATCATTTGCAGGATATGTTAGGGTACATGTACTTGTTACAGATATGCAAAAATCAGATTTTTGATGATTTTTTCAATTTTCTGATTGCGCAAATCACTGATAATGCCTTTAAGTAAAAACTTTGGGGTTATATAATTAGGCTTAAAGCAATAACAGCACATTTTTTTAACAGTGTCCCCAATTTTCCACAAAATTTGAGATTTTTTCACAGTTGCATTGATAATTGGCTAATAAACTACACCAGTGAACAGTCTATTTATCGCAAAAGAAGGAATTTTGTAATTAGGATAATTAACATTGTATACCGATAGTAACTCAGTGGCTACTGGAAATGTCCTTCCAATATGAACAAGAATTATGTGGTGCATAATTAAGATAGCCCCTACAACTGTAGTTTAATCACATTTTCTTAAAAATATGCAAATGAGCTAATTAATATTCATAACCTGTCCCAAAGTATACAGCACATGACCTCATGTTCCTTTGACCCAACATGGGTGTGACCTGTGACCCTGGAAGTAGAGCTTGATAGAGTAATCTCAAAATACATTTTGCACACCAAAATATAAATTTGCTAGCTGCAGTGAAATGGTTAATTAAGATACAAAAATAGCAGAAAATCAAGCAGAGAGCCTTTGAGTATAACTTGTTAGGCAAATGCCAACATTTGGAATCAAAATGTGGGGTAAAACTTTTAAATTCAGTTTGTCAAATTCTATTCAATATTTTATACGTTCCGTCAATTTACTGAAAGTGAAATATAGATATCTGCCAATGTTGTATGCATTGAAGGGAAGACATGTAAATCTGTGGCAGCATTATCTCAGATCAAAAGCCACCACATATCTAGAGCACACACACATCGACTACTAAAGTGTAATCAAATTCAACCAGATACTATTTCTGAAATAATTCACAGGTGATTAGCTTACAAAACATCAAGTACTTCAGTTGCCAATGCCATAACACAAAAACAAATAATAATTGCAAAAATAAATAATACCTTTAAAGGTGCAACAAGAGATTTCAAATAACAGGCGTCCCGAAAAATGTGAAAATTCTGATTTTGGCACCGGTGTAAAGCTTTATATAAAAAATATCACCATCAGTAAGGATTAAGCTGAGAACTGTTTCTTTGGTACAAAAATTGTGAAATTCCTAATTTTGTATTGGAGCAAATATGAAATTCAGCCTGTTTTCTACTGAAATATAAGCACATAAAAATCATCTTTTGTTTTCACTATTAAGACATTTCTGCACCAAAATACAAGGTAAGAAATCATTTGAACGTCTAATCTATATGAAATCACTACATACGACACCTTACATGGATGTCTCAAAATCTCTTGTTGCACCTTTAACTCAATATTAGTGCATAGACATTCCACATTCAGTAATACTAAGGCAACAACCTTTGATCTATATGCGAGGCATTTTGAGTAATATTATTGCTATGACAACACGCATGAACAAAATTCTATTTAAGGTATTATACTTTTCTTAGCCATATTGACGTAATTTGACATGTTTGTGCAAATACAGCCAGGCATATGGATAAACAATGTCTAATTGACTACTATTTCTGGAGATGGAGGTTCAATGTAAATATTTTAATAAGGTTGATCAAATAAAAAAAGGGAACAATTATGTTAAAAAGTCTATGAAATGTACCTAGAATTGGGCTAAAATAATTTCATGCTTGAAAAAAGTTTTAAAATATTTGACCTTTGACCTCTGACCATCTGGAGCTCTGACATAGTGCACCTATGATGCAAAGATGAACATCCATCTCTACATTTCAATAGATTGCTTTCACTAGATTTTTTTAAATAACTACATTTGACCTCTGACCCAAGACCCATCTTTGTCAAAATATATCTATGGCATAAAGATGAACATCTATCCACATTTAACTTTCAAAATATGACAATCCTAAAGTGTGATGTCATTATTATTTCTAAAATAGTCCTTAACCTTAAAGGGGCATTTTGTGATCCACAGCCTCGACCCCCCCAACTTACCTAAAAAAATTGAGATTTTTATATCATCTGATCTGTTAACATTAGTAAATCCATGTGTACCCAATCTTACGTGCAAATTTTGTCATATCTGTAAGAAATTTGCAATTTTGTATTTTCTGTCCATTTACGGACATGAAATGATACCACAAGATCCTATGGGACTGTGGGAAACAAGCATTTGCCAAAAGGTCAGGATCAACTCAAAAGTTGTGAATAAGCCTTTCTCAAAGATATCTAGTGAACAATGAATCAGTGTTCCACAAGGAAGGATCAAGAGTGCTATGACCTGTGCTCCCACCAATTTATGGATGGATATATTCACTAAATTACAAAAAATACATCAGAGTCCTCAGACCGCTTGTGTCACCTGCCGTCGTGGTTTGTGAATGATAGACCTCATATGACCTTTGACCTTGATATGTAACATTTGACCTCATAAACCAATATGGGTTTCTGTGTAATTCCATAAACCAAGTTTGGATCCAGTTGAACTTTTCAATTGAGGTAAATTTTACATCTTCAGCCCATCTTACAACTTGATCCTGCATGACCTTTGACCTTGGTATGTGACCTTTGACCTTGGTATGTGACCTTTGACCTTGGTATGTGACCTTTGACCTTGGTATGTGACCTTTGACATTGGTATGTGACCGTTGACCTCATCAACAAATGAGGGATCCCATGTTGCACCTATGACTCAAGTTTGATTTAAATCCATGCAAGTATGCGGATATTACAGGCAAATGTTAACCCCTTTTCACAACAGACAACATCAACAGACATCAACAACAACAGTAGACAGTCTTCTCCATGTGTCTTCATGCCTTAAAGGCTGACTCTGAGATTTTCCAAGGAGGGCACCCTCAATTTTCAAACAAATTGTGTTTTTGCATTTACATAATGCTTGTACACATACTAATCACTGTGTGAAATAGCTGTGCTCAAATCGAAGTCCTTCATGTAGAAAATCACAACCTTGTCATAAATTTCCAGATGCAGAATTATTGTTATACAGATTATCCTATGGAACTGTTATACTACACAAATGTTTACTGTATGGACACAAACAATCTGATTCATCTCAAACTTTGGATTTGGGCATTTTAGGGGATTAACTTTAGTTCTAGTAGACAAATTTTAATAAACATTCTGACTAATTTTTAATAAATACACAAAAAAGTATATTTCAAAAATCTGAGTCAGCCTTTAAGGCAGGCAACACAAAAATATGGACATTGTTTAGTACATTCTCATCCACTTGTCCCCCAAAAAGCAGCAGCACCACCACCACCACCCACCTCCTCCTACACTTTAATTTTCCAATGTCATGAAGATTATCCATTTGGTTGTAAGCAATGTAATTATGTTGTTTGGCTGGTAGGAGTCACTTGGCAAACAGGATCTGGATTACATGTGGTAATACTCTTCCAGGAAAAAAAAGTCCAAAAATAGTGGACATTTTGCCTTGTTAAAGGTGCTTGTTCTGATTTATGTCTATGTGTTCCTACCTATTGATAAGAGAGCCTGGCACTTGCGCAAAGCCCCATCAAGTACCGGGGAAACAAAATTGCGTTTGATGGTTAGAAGCAATAATTATTATTGCAAAGCCTTTTAAATTCAATACGTGCTAATATTGATGGTAATCATGAAAACAGCATTTCATTGATATCAAAATCGATAACTTCTGGGTGAGGGATCACAAACACGATGGAACAGGCCACCTTTAATATAGTAGGCACACAACCTACATTTCTCCATGTGACATAATCCACATATGAAGGAACCCGATTGAACCTTAACCCCAAGTCTGGTTTAAATCTATTTTAAACTTCGATGAGACGCAAAAAAACAAAAACCTAACCAAACGCACCACACGCTACACATACATACATACGACACCTTCGCAACCGCGTAATATCCCTTATGCTATTTCAGCCAGTTGGATAAAAATGAGACTAAACTGGGTGCGCATACTACCAGGTGGATCTCAAAAGACGACCTAGCTGTCTTGGGAATCTACTAAAAAAAAATATTTGATAGCAGTCTTAGCCTAAAAGCCAGAAAGTGGTATGTACATTTCCCAAAATTGTCAAGGGAAGTACAAGTCCTCCAATCTACCAGAATCAAACATCTATTGTTCCGATCATCTTGGACCCCCTCCCCATTTACCTGGATACAAATGAAGGCACATATGTCATGTGATCAAGCCAAAAATGAGTGGAAGTCGCCAAATATTGATTTTGAATATAGCCAAAAAAGGAGAAAAGTCTTTGGTTCCTATTGATTTGCCACCCTTCAACTGATTATATCTTGGAATGGTCAATTCAATGGGGGTTTCAGCACATGTTAGCGTTTTAAATGGGCTACAGTTAAATGGGAAAGTAAAAATTGAATCGTACCGACTAGACTCATTTGCTGATCACATACATTATTTTCTCAGTGTTGTCAGCAATTTCAGCTTCCAAATCCATTTCCTTCCCAAGATACAGACAAAAAACTGCCGTTTTAATGGGAACCATCAATATTAGCCACATATTAAATAAGGCCTTTCAATGATGTGCATTATTGCTTAACTATCCAAAACTGCAAGTTATTTCAGCCATGTTACTTGGTGTTAAATGTATGGCAACGGGGTGCAAATTCATCTGAGTTTGCGAGAATCAAATTTAACTTGAAAAGGACTACATTTAATACATGATTCACTGGGAGAAATTGATTCGCATATCTAGATGCTACGGAGAAGCGCTGAGAATAGATTCCCTGATTCTCGTTGAATTTGCACCCCTGTGCAGTGCCAGGCTTCTCATATCAAATAGAAACACAATAAACATAAATCAGAACAATCACTTTAATGTGAGGGGCATTTATCATTTCAAGAGCAACATGTATTGTCTGGTAATTAAATGATTATTTGGACCAAAATATGTCATGTATTCTCAGTTAAAGTAGCAGAATGTTCTCTCAAATATTGGTCAGCATTCCTTCCAAAAAAAATACATAGCATATAATAAAGGGGCACCGTTGAGCAGAATAAAGGTCACCTAAAATTGGGTGCACAAAATTGACGATTACAAAAGTTCAGGGGATTCCCAGGTATCCTGTTGTGACGGGCAAACTGAGAGGATGAACTGCCACAATCATGCTCCATTTAGTCGATGTTTGCAGAGGTTACTGTTAATTGCCATTTTATTAGGTTTGTGATGGTCGTGAGGTAGACTTTCATGCTACATAAAATTTTGACACTCATGATAAATTTCGAATAAAGCAGCTCAAATGTTTGAATTTGCAGCACAATTGCAAAAGCATTACAACAAGATGCAGCACACCTGGTTAGACGAGGGTAAAATAAGCTGTTTACCCTCTGTTTGGGATGACTTTTCCCCTGATTGGGCTAGAATTTTCACTAAATGGCATTTCCCCCCCTTAGACCACAAGGCTGACATGCCCTTTCAAGCTTTCTCTGCATGAGGAGACAGGATTTCCTGTTCAGATATTTTTGCTCCTTGTTCTTATAACTAGGCTTTATTTACCTATTTACAGTGCACAATCTTTGTTTTATTGACAAAGCAGTAACACTAAGTGACCAAGGGGGGGGGGGTTACTAGGGACCCCCAAAATTGTTTTCGCGCTGCTGCTTTACGTGTTGGGATTTTTTGCGCGAAATTTTTGTATGTAGACTTTAAATGCGCTTATTTTCATACCAAACAATTAAAAAATCGGCCAAAGCCGTTAATGAGATAATTAGTGGGGGTCCCATGGAACCCCCCCCTTGGGCACTACTGGAAGTCATGGAGACATTTTTAAAAAATAGAATAAGAAAAAAACCCCGAAGGGAACAAGCAAATTTTTTTTTGCTGATATAATTCACTGTAATGTAAGAAAACAATTATTAGAAAATTAAAAAGAATTAGAAACCTTTATGTGCTGAAAACCCAACATTTCATCATGTACGTTGCCAACCCGTACTGCACCACCCGTAAAAAATACA